>JAFJYI010000450.1:0-239215 GCA_019022655.1 Acacia acuminata | reverse complement strand
GAAACATTTGAAGCGGGAAACAAACAATGGTGTTACTGCTCCATTGGAAGAGGTCAGGCGGTAAAAGTTGCAAGAGCCCAGGGTATAATGGGGAAACCAGACCCAATGTGGAGACAAAATGGGACGTTGACAAACATTTTAACTGCAGAAATTAATGCTCTAGATACGTTCTACGGAAACACGTGCACATTGTTCGCATAATTCCCAACTCATTATATAAGACAGTTCCGTCTCCATCAGTATCAGATTTGACCTTTATATTTTGGGCGGTCAAAAGGTTGAAAAAAGAAGACCTTTGACCTTACCCTTTGAAGATGTAACACAATAATTCCCAACTTATACATTTTTTAACTTCTACTAACTAAATAAATCGTATGTCCCAATTTTAAACTTTTTTCACCAATGTATCGGTTATTAAAAACTTCAATACAAGTCGTTTTATCCTAAACTTAATTGATTTAAAATAATACATCTTGAGCTTTTAATTTTTTTTTATTTTACCCTTTGCATAATTAAATATGACAGGTAATTAATTTATTATAATCAATGTATTACTAAGTTATTCGGGAAGAAAGGTTGACTACGGAACCGAGCCAATCTAACGTGGTATATGTACGGAAGATAACCTCATGACACTCTCATTTGAAAATTAAAGTTTTTAAAAAAACGATGCATTCACATGGACTGAACTGATTAATGAAGAATCTGGTTTTGTTTGACTTGGTGAAGCCAATTACTACTCTGCCCTAATTATAAGAATTAGTTGACTTTCTTTAGAGAGATTAAGGAAGCTAAATAAGTTACTTAATTATTTTATTTGTTGTGTATCCTTAAATTATATATTAGTTTATTAGTCAAACTAATTAGTTTGAAGAAAAAAATAAAAATAAAAATACTACGAAGTAATATAATTAGCTTCTTTAACCTACTCCGGAAAAGTCAACTAGCTCTTATAATTAGGACCCGAGGGAGTAATAAAGAGCAATCTAATGTTGCCTACTCGAGGCTAGCTGAAAGTCAAGGCGAGGAAAAGACGAATGAAGCCCTCTCTTCACAGCATAAACCTGATTAGGATCCGTAATATATTTACCAGGCATTTTTAATATATATATATATATATATATATATGTATATATCTGTACATATATATATAGATATATACACATACATAAGTGTTTTTTTTTTTTGTCCATCGACATCCCGAGAGCTTCACCCGACTAATCCTTAGGGTTGCATATCTGGTATAGTAGGTGAGTCTCCCAGCGGGGCTATTCTGCATTCACAAAGCTTGAACTCGAAACCTTGCTTAAATGATACAAGGCGCTTACAACTTGTGCCAACTCCTATTGGTTACATATAAGTGATTTAATATGATATTGAAAATGTTCTTTGAAAAAAATGTTATTAAAAGTGATAAAGGGGACGGAATATTGATGTGGTAATCAATGACGGAGACATAGCACGTGAGCTGCTTTCTTTTTCCCAGTTGATGGTCATTTATGTATGAGTTGGGCTGTATGCTACGTTTGATTTTTCACAACTTGATTTGAATTTGTTTTACAGCGTGGAATAATTGCGGAACGAGATGTAACATGATCCCAGGAAAAAAGGGAAAGAAAGGAAAAATGATTAATTGAACGGATGAGGAATGGACCACCATATTGTTATTATGGTAAATCTTCACCATCTGATCTCCACCAACTTCTGCTAAGTCGAATTCTACTGTGTTGACTTAGTTTGTAAGAGAAAATTGTTACGTGCATATCTTTATGTAGTTAGTTGTGTAAACTGGTTATTTAGTTTGTAACAAAAATAATTGGGGAACTATTCCGATGATCGCCACATATTTATTGGAAGATTTCGTATCATGTATTATAAAAACAGATATTCCATTAATTTAAAAGAGGAATGATCAATAAAAGGACAATATAATAATACATTATCAGGCACCAAAAAAATCCAATAAACAAATTTTGGTCAAAGTTGCGTCTCAATTATCTCTATATATATGTATCCCATTCCTCAAGCTTCCTTCACTGCAAACCCTACATCTCTCTCTCTCTCTCTCTGTGATCTCTCTGCTTAAGGAAGAACAGTATGAGTTCTTCAAGTATAAACACACAGAAAAGTCTGAGTCCCACCACAGGGCCACCTCCTAGGACTCAGCCTCCTAATCCTCCAAGATCTTCAGGCACTCGAATCCCTAATCCTCAGGCTATCTTCTCCACTGCTGCTCCACCTCCTTCTTCATGAGTCATGACTCTCTTTTCATTTATTAGCAGGTCATCCATATTGTATTCTCTTGTTCTTCTTTTTATGTGTTCTCATTTCTCATTATCCATCTCAATATACGTCAAGTTTGATATCTTGTCCATTTGACGAGGTTGTTTGTTTCAAGTATGTCCACTTTGCTTTTGATAGAGTCAAAGAGATAAATGTTCTTGTCATGGGCTGATTGATTATGGTCTTTATATAGAACTTCACCAACAAAGCGTCTGTATAATTTCTGGTTACTGAGTTGAGGCTTTGAGTGATATTTGACGGTTTTTTTTTCACATATTAATCTGACCATTAAAAATTTTCAAATCTAGATGCGTCATATGCTCCCGGCAAATACGTGACTGTTCCAGTTGAACAACTTAGCAGCAACTTGATATGTCATTTTTAATAAGAGTTTTTTGTTTTAATATTTAACAGCGACATTATTTCCAAAAGCCACCAAATAGTTACATGTCATATGTACGATGAAAATAATGGGTATCTTTTTTCTTCTGAAAATATGAGTATCTTCTTACCCCTAAAAACCGACATATCCTATTAATATTATAACCGTGTAAATATTATTTCACCAATAAAATGTGTGAAAAGTCTGAGCAAAGTTCAAGTTAAATTTTTTTTTTTTTTAAAAAATAAAGTGTACATAAATTTAGCCTCAAACGCAACCAAGCATCTTGCACGTAATAGTTCACAGAAAAGTTAAAAACTAGCAAAAAGAGTCAAATTGAGGTTGAAGTTGATGATGTTAAGTCAAGTTCACACACACACACACACATATAGTAAGTTACAGAGAAAATTGTTTAATTAGATTCGTTTTTCCCCTCTCCTGCTTTCACATGCTTTTTTCAAAAGAACAAGTCTTGGATTTGCCCTTAAATATAACAAGACCTGGCCTCAATATACTTTTTCTCTCAAATTTATAATTTTTTTAAAAAAATATCCCTATTAATTGCACATACCGAAAACTTTATATACAAGTAGGTAAATATAACAAACCATTATTGTACTACGCTTGATGATTAATATAAGAACTAGTTGGGGAATGCATTTGATCTTAAATATAATTAATAAGACCTGGCCTCAATATACTTTCCCCCAAATTTATAATTTTTTTTCAAAGTATCCCTATTAATTGTACATACTAAGAAGTTTATATCCAACTATAGTCATAATGACAAATGATATTTTAGAAAAGTCATAAACCTATATTTGTTACCTATAATCAACATCACTAACTTCTTTAATCTGCTTAAATTAATTAATCAGCTCTTATATTAAGGATAAGAGCTAGTAACATTTTATTTTCTTGTTGTTTTTATTTTGGAAAGTCATGAGTCCTATAAGGGTTTATATCAATTACATAAGAACTCCAAGCACATCGCCAGCTCTCTAAAGAAAATCCCACACTCTTGCTGATATGTGCATGCGTGTATACGTGCGTGTAGTTTATTTATATTAATAATGATAAAGGAATATTCATAAGTTATGGGCAAACAAGATCTAGCCTCACGGGTTGATAGTTGATATATACCAAGGTTCACTGATTTTTATATTGGATTATATATATATATATATATATATATATATATATATATAAAATGATGAATGACGCGGGCGTGGATTGGATTGACCAAGCTTAACTTGTGGGACATGGCATGGTTGTCTTTTTCTCTTTGGTGCTGTGTACGAAGGAATATATATATAGTCAATATTTTTATGAACATTATTTATCTTTAATAATTTTAGTTTGAATTATATTGTGAAAAATTATAAAAAATGATCTTTTCGGTAAAGGTTCAAAATTCCCCTGGCTATAAAGCCATTTGATATAGAAATTGCTCATGAAGTCCACCACGTTGAAGCACGTTGTGGGGTCATTGCGAGTTAATGGAAACATTCAATTCAAATAAAAATAAAAATGTAGTTAATAAAATAAACACTTTATCCTTTGCATTGCGACTAAATTTATTTTCATAATATATCTTGAGCTTTTATTTTTTTATTTTGCTGCTTGCATAATTAAATATCATAAGTAATTAATTTATTACAATCAATGTATTACTACCTCCTTTTAATTATAAGAGCTAGTTAACTTTTTTTGGAGAGATTAAGAAAATTTAAATAAGTTCTTAATCATTTTATATGTTAAATATTCTTAGATTATATATTAGTTTATTAGTCAAATTAATAAGTTTGAAGAAAAAATAAAAATAAAAATATTTTAGAGTAATTTAATTAGCTTCCTTAATCTCTCCAAAAAAGTCAACTAAATTTTTTATAATTAGGATCGAAGGAATACTAAGTAATTGGGGAAGGAAGGTTCATTACGGAACCGAGCCAATGTAATATGGTATATGCAGGGAAGATAAACTCATGACCCTCTTGTTTGAAAATTAAAGTTAAGAAAAACATGCATCCACATGTTTTAAAAATAAAATTATATTGGTGAATTAGTTGAAGCAAAAGCACAATATTAATTTAGTTAAGCCGTTGATATTTTATTCATATAGTTAATAAACTGTTGATGATGATCTGTTTGTGATTATAAACCAGCTAGCACAACCTGGCTACAGCTGGCCAAGAATATTGTAATCCACATCATACATAACAACATTATCTTAGGGTAACAAACCATATAAAATTGGGATAGGATATTGTCACTACCAATTTTATGTCACTACCAAGTCACTACCACTTTTTTACTGTTTCTTTTGTTATTACAATTATTTATTTATTTTCAATTTAATTAAAAAATAATATTGTTATTGACTTGACCAAATACTAGTCTTCCTTTCACTATTATTTCACTTAAATCACTTGTGACAAAGCAGACCTTTGCACTTCGGCTATTTACATTCCGATGAGAAAGCATTTGAAGTTGGAAACAAACAAGGAAAAATCCCCCTCGGGTCTCAAGGGACCAAGATATTCTCATAAAAGTCTCTCATAAAAGTCACATGTCATAAACCTATATTTGTTACCTATAATCAACATTACTAACTTCTTTAATCTGCTCAAATTAATCAACTAGTTTTTATACTAAGAATCGGAGGAAGTAACATTTTATTTTCTTATTGTTTTTATTTTGGAAAGTCATGAGTGCTATAAGGGGTTTATATCAATTACATAAGAACTCCAAACGCAGCACCAGCCCTCTAAGGAAAATCCCACACACTAACAAAGTAACAATATACTCATCTCCACCCCCCTCCCCCAACAAAAAAGGAAAAAAAAGAAAGAAAGAAAAAGAAAGAAAGAAAGAAAAAATTATCCATATGTCGTGTGTGTGTGTGTGTATCTTCGCGCCCATGCTAATTAACCAAAGAAGCTCTGAATGGAGTCTATTAATCTATTAATAATTATGATGATGATAAGATAATAATAATAATTGAATATTAGTTATTTTTTTAAGAAAAATATATATATTTTTTCCAGAAATATTTGATAATTATAGGCATAGGGAGTTGGCGGTGAACATAACTTTGTTGGTATGCTTGATTAATTAAAGCTTTGTCATAATAAGGCAGCAAAGGCATTAATTTTGGAAGCATGCATGTGTATAAATATATGTAGTGGCTTTTATTATATTTCAATTATTTATGAACGGCTGGTCTGATCTCATATATATAGTTGACTCTCTTTATACTTTAAATAAATAAATTATACTCCATAATTCAAAGCAATACTTTTTCAAACCGAATGGTTGGCTCGGCCACTCGTGCATCAAGTTTCATGTTGACTTAACTTACAAACCAATTTTTTTTTTTTTTTTGATTATGAATTCTCGTCCGGATTTGTAGATAATGTAAAAATATATTGAGGTCGCTTCCATGTGCTCGCTATAGCTTGCAACCTGCATACGTGTGTTTCCCCCGCTTTAAATTATAAATTGCCTACGTAAAAATTAAAACATATTTTTCTACAAAATCAACCTCGAAAAAGTGATCACACATGTAAGGAAAAAAAAAAGGAGAAAATATCTGATATATGTTCTATTTTAACACAAGCTAGATGAAGGGTGATATTCATGGAAATTAATAATGGGTTTCAGGGATGGGTATATTGTGATGTAATGGCTGACATATCCCATTTGCTAAACTACACCGACATAGTTTTATAATAATAATATAATGATGGATTTCAAATATAGAAAATGAAATTGGTTATTTTTTAGTTGAGAAGCGTGAAAATAATCAAAAATTAGCGTACCCGAAAGGACTTAATTAGCAGTTGGTATTAAAAAAAGAAGGAAAGGAAGGACGTTAATTTTTTTTTTTTTTTTTTTTTGGAGTAAAAATTTAGATTCTAGACGCGTACGTTGAGTGGCTCCATAGAGATTGGAAGATGAATATAGAGTATGGGACTTTTTTTTTTTGGAGTAAAAATTGAAAAATAATTTTAATTAAGAGATGGGGATGGAAAGGATCAAACTCTTAGGATAGAGGCTTTAGTACTATGTCAAGGACCACTTCAATTCAAAACCATGGGGTATCAAGTGAAGGCCCATGGATAGTTCTATTATAATCTCTAACATGATGGGAAATCAGTTCCAAATTTTGCCAATATCAATAGTGTTAGTATTTAATTTTCCATTTGTTGCAATGTATCATTTTATCAAAGTCAACCATTTTTTTGGTAACAAATAACCGTTTCTTACATTTATGTTTAATACATATTTTTTAACTGCATTACAGCTTGGTTCAATTTATTGACTCTTATATGATCCACCGTTGAAAGGCCTACATGAGGACTTAAATTTCGTGAGCCCTCGTATTGGAGAGGTTATTCTCATCCTTTCATATATTTTTATTTTATTTTTCTACCGCCAAATTCAGTTAATGTGACGAAGATGACGAGTATGCCACCTTCTTCTAGTCTTTATTATCTAATTTACTTTGTGGAATGAGATTCAACTTCTTGTCAGCTCCCCTGTTTGCTGTCATTTTGGTTGCTTGTTATATTTGTTAAATTTTTCGTCTAAATCCCTTGAGTTATGTATAAGAAGTGCAACCAAATCAATATGTTCGCTATTGCTCGTCGCATAATCGCCACCGCCGGTTGCGTCAGTTCACTGGCAGGAGTCCATCTGACCATTTTTTATCATATATAAATAGATAGAAAATCCACTCGATTTTCTGATATATCGTGTGCAATTCTAAAAGCACTTGCTTGTGTTCGTTCGGGCTGCTGATTGATAGTACCATCATTCTGAAGACGTAATCCGTTCTATCCTGGGATACAATTGTTCGTGATCCTTGAGCATCCGTATAGAAGGAACAAATTGTCTTAAGGAGACAATTAGGTTGGGCTCGATTTCATCAATTATATTATTATTTTCGGCGATCTTGTGAGTTTTTCTTTCTTTTATTTATTATATAGAATTGTTCTATGTTTATAAATTGTGTCGTACTGGTTACACGATTCTGATCTTAATGAGATTTCTACATTGAAAGTATTTTCAACAACAATCTTAAGACCATTTGGTTTTAAATCTGAGTTTAGTTTTAAAATTTTGGATTCTTGATCTTGAAAAGTTAGAGTTTCTAAAATTGTGTATAAAAGCTGTGGGTATATATATTTATTTCTGATATGAATATATTAAAGTTTTGGGACATAGTCTGTAGTGCAGAGATGAGTTTTCCAACGGTGTTCATTTCTTTGCATATGCGTTTTTTTATTTTTGGTCAAGTAATTCTTGAAACATATTTCGATAACTTGATATATGTTTATACCCTCAAGAGTTCATGAATATGATTTTTTGCTTTTGTTGTTAAATATTTTTATGAACTTTAATATGTTGGGACATGTATGCTTTGGGTAACATGGTTTCAATAATTGTTTTTTGTTTAGTTTTGTTTCTGAATTGCATATGTGAATCTGGAGATTTTTTCTCTAATCTTCTGCTTCCTTATTTTATTTCTGTAAAATATAATAGTTAAATGATAGAAAGGATCTGTGATATGAAACTTTAAACCTATAAATCATCGACAAACAGTAGGAAACTCTCCTATATGGAAAAATATGAAATCGATGTAATAGATTATTTGAGTTTGGGTCATGATAAAATAGGGCTTTTAGGTCACGAAATAGCTATCATTGTGTAGATCTTGGAAAAAAAAATAGAGATAGACACCAAGAACGTAAAAACCCGACGTCGGAAACGTCGGTTATGGAGGAAAGCCCATGCATCCATACAGGTCTATGCGACTCGGCTAGAGGTAGGGGATGACACCCCAATTTGAAATGTGGTTTTTGTTTAGGGGGTGTGTCCTCCTTTCAGTGAAACTGAAAAAATAAATAAATAAATAAATAAAGTGTAAAACGGTTCTTTACAGTTTCGAACCCATGACTCGTGAGTGAGTAGGTACCTAAAGGCTGATCTTCTGTCAGTTATGCCACACGTTTTAGCACAAGATAAAGTGTGGAGTTCTTTTTTAAAAGTGCATTTGTCTCAAGCTCAACGGTTTTTGGCCGAAGAGGGTGAAACACACTGTTTCATGTAAAGGGAATTTGAAGTTAGGCTCCAACAGTTACGCCGAAGTTATTACAAATTAAAAAGGGTGTTGGGCTCAAATGCAATTTGTTGGGATGTAACTTTTGGAGATGCTATTTAGTTACCTATTATTGATGGCTTAGAAAAACGACCTTGCAATTATTTTTATCACTCTGTTTTTCTGGGTTTGGAAACTTTAAAGTTTTCTTTAAATATAATGAGAGAGTGTCTTGTTGGCTGAAAAAGTCTTATGTCAAATTGTGGATTATTGGTGATGGAATCCGATAAAGTTAATTCATACCGTTGGTGTCTAGGAAAGTGGTTCAAAGGCTAAGCCTTGATTTAATGAATATTTAATTAGTCATCGTTGCCATAGCATGAAGAGACTCCTACTAGATCTGCACTTACCTGGCAAATTGATATGATGAACGAGCTAGTTTCATATATCGGTAGAAATGCGATTATAGCCTTAATTTTATAATTATTGATGATTTTGTGGCTATGATTTTATGTTTTTTTTAAATATTGTGAATAACAATTGTATGAATGTTAAATATTTAAGTTTTAGAATTAAGTATGATGGATTTATTAGTCACCAAAGTGGTGAATTCTTTATGAATTATTTTAATTCCAAATATTACGGTGATGTTTCAATTAACCTAACATTGATGCTATGATGTTTGTGTTGTGGGTGAATTGAAGTTTGTTATAGGACAATTATGGATAAATCCAAAGGTTAGTTATTTGTTTTTATAATAATTGAACATAAATGTTGATATTGTTCATTTAGACATCCAAAGATGATAAAGATTTCTAGTTGGAGTATAAATTATGTGAAATCTTTACAATATCATTATGGTTGAATGTTGTATCGAGTATTTAAAGAAATGATGAATGCAATGTTGATTATGTCTGGCTTACCACAAAATTTGTGGGGGGAAGCCATTTTAACTGCTAACTTTCTAATTAATAGAGTGCGTTACAAAACGATACAAAGCATACGATACAAAATATGGAAAGGAAAGAAACTTTCCTTGAAATATTTGGAAGTATGAGGGTGCTTGACAAAGGTTGTGACTCCTAAACCCAAAAGATTGAGAATCGAACCTAAGACTGTGGATTATGTGTTTATTGGATATGTACTTAACAGTAGTGCATATCAGTTTTTGGTTTATAAGTCTAATGTATCAGATATCCATGTTGATACGATTATTGAGTAAAGGGACGCTACATTCTTTAAGAATGTATTTCCGTATAACAAGGGTAATGTGTTAGTTCTCTTTGTGTTTTGATGATGTCTAACAATTGTAACAATAAGTGGTTTAAGTTACAAAATATTAACAAAGTCAAAATACTTGGAAAATGATTTATGAACTTAATAACTCAAGTTATCAAACGCGACTTAAGTCATAGGACTTAGAAAATCTATGTTTTGTAAAGCACATAACTCGAGTTATCACTTAACAACTCGGGTCATGATTTGTAGTTCACATTTTCAACATGTCCTCTCGATAACCAATTTCTCTAATAACTGATATAACTCGAGTTATTTCACATAACTCGAGTCATGAAGAGTCACAGAGCTTAACGATATAGCCTTCTAATATGACTCGAGTTACCCTGAATGACTCGAGTCATTTTATTTGAAATTCCTCTCTCGTACGAAAATTGCTAAAACTATGACTCGAGTTGCCCTGAATAACTCGAGTTGTATTATTTGGAATTTCCTCTCTGTCTTGAGATGCCACAATTATGACTCAAGTCAACCATTGTAACTTAAGTCATATTATTTGAGAATTCTTCTCTGACTCTGAAATATTTTAAACATAACTCGAGTCATCCCGTGTAACTTGAGTTACCTGCATCAAAGTTTTGAATTTCACCGTCTTCGTAATCTGAAACTCTTCGTTAAATCTTGGGTACTTCATATTATTGAATCTTATTGTTTCTAACCAAGTTTAATCGGTTCTTTGTCAAGTGGTTTTCGATATGTCTAACAAGTTTTAAACTTCAAAATTCCATAAAGCAAAATCTTATTAGACGCATTAAATGCTTAAACGAGTTAAAGCATGAAAATGGAAACCGAGCTTCTAGGCAAGCATAAAGCATTTCAAGCATTCCCGAGTCAACATT
Organism: Acacia acuminata; assembly: GCA_019022655.1. Lineage (NCBI taxonomy): Eukaryota > Viridiplantae > Streptophyta > Magnoliopsida > Fabales > Fabaceae > Acacia > Acacia acuminata. Next base: position 228,312 of record JAFJYI010000450.1, on the reverse strand, counting down.
CTTTCGACTCTCAACGGGCAAATCGAATAAAGAATGTCAACGAAGAATAACGGCTATTTTTTAGAAGTACACGAAGAGACGAAGCAAAGAGACGAAGCCCATTTTCAACGAATATATTTATTATTCTCAACGGCTCACAAAGTCTCATCTCAACGGTCATTAAATGAAAGCATCTATAAAAGCCAGAAGCATTCAAGTCTCCACCTACCGAAACTTTGCGCATTCAATTAGCAATTAAGAGCATTTATTGTTTCTACTCTAAGAGTTAATATCTTCGGATATATCAATCTTCAGTGTGAATTAATCTGCTCTATTAGAGAGTTCTTTATTGATTATTCTTTCTTGTGAGAATCTCAAAGTATTGGGACTTTGGGGTTGGGTTATTTGATTACAACTTGTAAGGGGGAGTAAGTTCTAGCGAGAGAATTACTCCGAGAGTTACAGAGTGTGTAATCATTTGAGTTGGTGACAACCTGGAGAGTCTGGGGACTAGACGTAGGTCAAGACTTAAAACCGAACCAATATAAATTTCTTGTGTTCACTCTTCTTCTACCCTACTCTGTTAATCCTTGTTTCTGTTGTCCTCAAACAGAGCATTTTTGGAAGAAAATTTTAATATCCTCAATTCAACCCCTCCTGATGATATTCTGTCTTTCATAATGATGATAATAATATTGTGATATTTCAGGATACTAGGACTAATGATGATTCTGTTGAGACATAGTTTTAGGAAGAATACAAACTACATGATCATCTTTTCTTTTCTTTTCTTTTCTTTTTTTGTGAAATCTTTAAAAAGTATTTTTTTCCCTTTTCCAAAAGGTGATTGTATGTTTGCCAACTTGTGAATACATTTTGGATTTATATATTTTTTTCCGGTATTAGAGGCTATGGGTCCTATTAATTTTCTATCGACAGAGACAAGGAAACTTAGGAATGAAGGGTTTTTAAGTCCATATCTGTTGTTGAAAATATTTTAGAAGTAGAAATTTTCACAAGGATAAAAAAATTTGTGTAATTAAGATGGCCTAATTTGTAAACATACAAAAATTCTGTAAAATATAGAAAAGTAGGAAAAAAAAAATCACAAGACTCTGAAAATAATGATAATGAAATTGATGAAATATATGCCTAATGTACATTGTCTCCTTAAGACAATTTGTTCCCTCTATACGGATGTCCAAGAATCATGAATAATTGTCTCCCATGATAGAACATAATGCGTCTCCAGAATGATGACATCAATCAGGAGCCGCCACGAACACAACCAAATGCTAGAGAAATCACACAGTATATGAGACTATGATAAAATGCAGTATATGTATGTATGAGAGCAAAATGTCTAAAAACTAGAGAAAAAAAAAAAGTTAGTTGATTTTTTATTTATTTATAGACGAATTAAACAGTTAGATGGGTCCCATCGGCGAACCAACGCGACCAGCAATGGCAACCCACTTTTTATTCATAACCCTTGGGATTTAGACACAAAATCCAACAATATCATCTTCAATATCCAGACATACTCACAAATTCTGCATACCCTATGGTAATGATGATTTTTATGGTTAAACTTGAGTTCTTGCTATCACTAAGCTAATTCTCCCATGTGCAGAGAGCTCAAGACCTGGCCAATGTAACTGCTTATCAAGAATAGGTATTGTTTGGTTATCTTGTCTGCCCTGATGATGAGCTGCTTCATGTTACAAGCATTGATATTGCCTTAGTAATAGTTCATTCTCAAGTAATTGCATTCTGTTACTTATATTACAAGTCTCCATCAAAACTAACCATATGGATTGTACTCAATATGTCTTCCCTACAAGTTTTACTTATATAGTTATTAAAACACAAGACCTGTACTAGTATTCTTCCTCACTTGTGAGCTTTGGATAGCCTGTTCTACTATAGTCTTAATTTTTTTAGATATATGTCCTATTGATTATATCAAGTTTGATTACAGATGAAGATATAAAAGAGGGGCCAATCGATTTATGATTAGGCACCCAAGTAGGGTGGAAATTTCCCCCAAAAAACTGCCTATTAAGGCGGGAGAACCATCTTAGTTAAGTACTTTGTTTGGTATTTCATACTACTTTATGTGAGATTTAAGCATCTTATGGACCCCCTGCACTTGCAACATGGGTTTATACTAGAAACAAGCCCAAGGACCTTGCTACTGACAAGTGGGGTAAAGGGTAGTAAGAGGAAGGCCAATGATGCTCTACTATCCCAACATAAGGTTGTCTGAATGAGAGTGAAGCAATGAGGACATGGTTTGGGAAAGGAGAGTCCTTGACCTCTCAAAATTCAGGAGGATGGTTTCTTTCCTTGCATTTTCTGTTTAGTTAATTTCTACTGCATAAAGGGGATTAGTTAATTTCGGGGTATTTCATTCTCGTAGAATCCTAATCCCCTTAATCCCATGATGATAGGGATTGATTAGATCCAAATTTTTTCCTGATTGTATAATATCAAGGGGACTAGTTAAGCTACTTTCTGTTGTATTAAGGGCATTAGTTAATTTCGTGGTGTTTCATTCTTGTTGAATCCTAATCCCCCCAATCCCATGATTATAAGGATTGATATAGGATATAATTAGGATAGTTATTTCAATTTTTCTTGATTGTATAGTATCAAATCTGGATATCATTAAATGATCTGATTCTCTCTGTGTATAAATGTAATTGCCTTCTTTGAATAATGCACACATAATTATTCTCATCTTGTTATCTTTATGGTATCAGAGCATTGAAGAAAATAGGGATAAATACCAATTTTGCCACGGAAGTTTTGGTTTTGGAGCACCAAGCACTCGGAAGTTTTTCTCGGTATCACTTTTTCCCTGGAAGTTTACAAACGTAGCAATTTTGCCCATTAGTTGATCTTGACCATTGGATTAATCATTTTTGCCCAAAGTTTACAAAAATTTGCTCCTAAAAAAAATTCGGGGCAAATTTGCTCTTAAAAAGTTCTAGGGCATATTTGCTCCTTTTTGTAAACTTTTGGGGTAAAAATAATAACAAAAAAACTTTCGGTCTTTGGGTGCTCCAAAACCAAAACTTCCGTGGCAAAAATGGTATTTAACCCAAGAAAATAATCAAAGAATTTTTCCAGCTTCAGTAACTCCCCACTTTGTCGAGTATCGCCATTGATCTTGTCACAGTCAATAACATCTGATTATGTTGAGCATCGCTGTTGACCTCTCCCCTGCTCTCCAACGGGCTTGTGATCGTCGACCTCCTCACGGCTCTCCAACGTGTTATCGTCAACCGCTTTCTTCTCAGCGCCATTAATCTCATTAGGCCTTGTGATTATCGCCGACTTCAAAGAAGAAGGCCTTTCCACAACTCGCTAGTGGTATAAGTTTATCTTTGTGATCTTCATCGGTCTCTCTCGTCAATTTCGGCCGCCTCATATTTTCTCAACAATTCGAATATCTTATGCATCTTACCAGGAAACTTTGCTTGATCAATTCGTGTTCTTGTTTGTGATTCTCAGAATCCCTTTTTTACACCAGAAGATGACCCGACCTTTACAGTTTATACCTCTGATAATCTTGATACCCTTGATAATATGCCTAAGGATAACTTAGAGACAGTTCCGGGGGAGACACAAACAAGTGGTGTAATACTGACATACGATACAAAAGAGGTAATGCGCCACAAGTTATTAGTACTCACGAAGAGTCAGAACCAGAGGCAAGTCAAGAAGAAACAGTGGTAACAAAGAGTTCTAACCTTGATCTTCCCATTGCAGTAAGAAAGAAGCCCAGATTGTGTACTAGATATCCCATTGAGAGGTTTGTTTCCTATAAGACCCTTTCTTCTAAATCCAGGGCATTTACCCGACACAATTGATGAAGCTATTGCTATACCTGAATGGAGGCAAGTTGTCTTGCAGGAGATGGAGGCCCTCAAGCGTAATAAGATATGGGATGTAGTAGATTTACCTCAAGGGAAGAAGCCCACTAGGGGCAAATGGGTATTCACTCTTAAGTATAGAGAAAATGGAACCCTTAAAAAATAGAAAGCTAGACTGGTTGCAAAAGTCTTCACGCAAGATATGGGGAAGATTACACTGAAACATTTGCATCGATAGGTAAGCTGAATACAATCAAGATCCTCTTATCTATTACAGTTAATGTAGATTGGTCTGCACCAACTTGATGTAAAGAATGTCTTCCTGAATAGAGAACTCAAGGAAAAGGTATATATGAACTTACCTCTAGGGTTCTAGGGAAGAAAGCTAATCAAGTCTGCAAGCTAAAGAGGTCATTATATGGATTGAAGTAATCTCCACATGCTTCGTTTGATTGCAGCAAAACGAGTTTATTCGTTGTCATATCTTTAATCTTGTGCTGGGAGAATTCGGTTTTTGCTGGGAACTCCTGGAATGGTAGCTCATAGACGCTAATTTAAAGGGACCTTTACAGCAAATTGTCCTCCACCTTGAAAATATACCAAAATCACAGGGTGCAAACATATCTACTATTACTTGTGATCTATCGGTATGTATAACATATCCCTCTTCTGGATATGCAATTTTCATATATCATCTGTTACAATATATAGTTACCATTGAGTTTAGGATGCTTGTATGGAAAGGAATTACAAACTTTTGGCCACAGCTTCCCAAGACACAAAAGGCTTGTTTGTTATGCGGAAAGCAAGGAAAGAAAAGGGAATATTACAATGTTGTTAACGAAAAAACACATGCGGCACCCAAAACTTCCCTAAAAACAAAATCTTGCCGGCCCCAATGTTCCTTTAAGCATGGGAAAGTGAGTTTCCACCAAAAGTGGCGTCATTTCAGAAAGCTTCTTGGGACAGCAAAATTGTGGGACAAAAAAACCCCTTAAAAACTTGATGAAAAATAGAGCTGGCACAAGCTGAAGGTGTTCGTGAAAACTATCCACGGACAAGTAGGGAAATTGAAGTTGGAATCCAAGTAATTGGTGATGGGTGTGTATGTTCTAGTCGTTGAGTGAATTGTGCATATATTCCCCCCACCTCTTTGTTCCAGTTGCGAGCACATATGCGTATAATGTCATGTGAAGCTAGTTATGTGTATTATTTGATTGAAAGTATAGCATGTTAACCTGTTTTGTTTATGCTGTGGGTAATCTTGAGTTAACAATTGTAAAACATAAACTCAATTGAAAGATGCAATGACTTTTTGCTTCTGTTTTACTTCAGAGAATGCTCTGTGTTTTGAAATATTTAAGCTTGTAACACCCCACTGCTCTAAGCCCAGAACAGAGTGGCGTCTTCACCTATATGCATCAGATGTATTATTTAATAAAGAATTTAAATTGTTGGGTCAGGTTTGATCATGTAAATGAAAGCCTTTTTTATAAAGAGTTCAAAATAATATTACAATTTGAATGGGCTTTTCTGAAATATTTAAAACATATGAAAACATTTTATCAGTGGTTCAAACTTAACATTAAAAATGCATCACACTTGAAACCTTGTTAGGTTTTATCAGAGTATTTCCTTATTCCTCCAATTAACCTAATGCTATACTAAATCATTCATCACATTTTGGGGCTTGTTATATACATGCCCGTCGTTGTAGCAATAGTAAGTAAGATATATATAGCATGTCTACTTCTACGTGATCATATGTATCTAATTAAATATACATCCCAGTAGTCACATTTGGCTATCTCAAAATGTTATCTAAGTCATAAGGAAAAGAAAATATACATACACGAAAGTAAAACTAAATGTTTCATCTGCATCATCAACACCACCTTCTTCTCGAGGTCAAGCAATAACTATGCCCTTACCACTTCCTCCTTATCTACTAGACTGCCCACGTCCTAGATTTATGGAAGGTTCTCAGATTCAAATGAATGAATCCCAGAATAACTGCAAGTTAATCTCAAATTCCAAGCATATACAATATATGTAAATCAACCAAACAGAGTAGTCCACACAACATATAAAATATTCAAATTCTAATGACAAGTATTACATTCCATATGCATCTTGTAATACAAGTAATCATTAAATGATTTTCAAATACCGTAGCGCTAGGAAATTCATTTTGGTAAAATAATAACAACAAAAAATAACTGAATACGCTAGGCCCCGCCTAGCCACTAAGAAGTCGACCCCATGATCGGCCCTTTCGCTCAATCGAGCCATGAGTGGTATAACATCCCAAATTTTAGAATTTGGAATTTGAATATTTATGGGAAATTAAATTGTGAAATTTTCCCTAAAATAATTATGGAATTAATTATTGGAAAATTAAGGCATGTTTCCCCATGAATTAAGGACAAATATTTAGGTAATAATTTATGACCTAAATATTTTAGAAATAATATTTTTTTCCTAATTAAGAGGGAATCCTTAAATGAAATTAAGGATTAATTTTGGATTATCTAACTACTGTTTGCAATAATTGGGAAAGGACTAAATTGCATTGTAGGAAATCAAATTGGCATTTTTTGTTTAGAAAGTAGGCCCCACACTTCTTGCATATGAGACACCACTAATCAGACAAGCCACAAGCCAAAACGCAGCACATATACTTCCTCACTCCATTAATCTAATTGAGCCCATATGCTACAAAACTGATTCAGCCCAAGGATATAACAGCAGCTTGCACCTCCCTTCAATATACAACTAAATCAGCCCATTTCCCCATTATCCATTTAACCCATTCAGCTGCAACAAAAGAAAAAAAAAATGAAAAATGAGGGGAAACACGTAAAGCACCTTAAGGAGATCACGCAAGTTCAGACCAGCAGCTCAACCCCATGCTTCTTGAGCTCCACACCACCTCTCCATCCCTTTTTATATCAGCAATCAGTCAGCAACCAAGAAAGAAAGCAACAGAAACAGAAAAACGTAGAGAACAAGAGATGGAGAAAGAGTGTGAGAAGTTAGAAGAAAGAAGGACCAAATGCTAGTGCAAGCTTGAGGAACGACAAAGGTGAGTTCCTTAAGCCTTTTCCTTGTTGTTTCTATGGTTTCTACACTTTGGGTTTGTTGGTTAAAGGAAGAAAACGCTGGAAAACAGAAACAACTCTGTTTTCGGATTTAAAAACAGAGCCATAGTGTGTGCTTCGTTTTAATAGGTAAACGTCCGTGTTTTTCCTTGAAATTTTCACAGTAAATACTAGACATCTTGAACTTTAAAAAGAGTCAAAACCCAGCCAAAATGGACGTGTATATTGAGAGATATGATTTTCCAAAGTTTTGCCAAAATCTGGAACGTTTTCTGCACTTTCGGTGAACAGTGATTTTCGAGCTTGGTTTTGGAATGACAAACATTTGATTTTTTATTTTAAATTTTTACAGTAAATAGTAGACATCTTGAAATTTAAAACGAGCAAAACCCAGCCAAAACGGACTTGTATACTGAGAGTTATGATTTTTCAAAGTTAGACACTGAAAACTGGAAAATGTCAGTTTCAGACGTGAACAGTAAATTTCGGGCTCATTTTTGAAATGGCAAACATTTGAGTTTTTCCTTGATATTTTTACAGTAAATATTACATATCTCAAGCTTTCCAAAAAGCCAAAGAACACCTAAATCGGACGTGTATGAAGGGAGATATGATTTTCCGAATTTTAACCAAAAATATGGACGAATTTTGTATTCCAGGAATAGTGATAATCTTCTAGCATGGTTTTGGAATATGAAACCTTTGATTTATTTCATGAAATTTTTTGTGTTGATATTAAACATATTAATATTTGAAAAGAGCTTTGGATCACCTTGAACGGAGGTTTGTAACTCGAGATATGATTTTTGGAAGTTGAGTCACAATTTTGGAAAGTTTTCTGAACAATGTTTGCATTTTAAAAATCTGGGAATTATATAATATTTTATGGCTATTGGTATTATTTTTATGTGAAAGTAGACATGCTAAGGAACACGTAGCTTTTGGAAACGCCTCATTTAGATTTTTGTAGAATTAATTACGAATTTTCAAAGTTTAATCAGAAAAATTCTGGAAAAGTCCTATGTAAAGAGTCAAGTTACATATATACATTTTTGGAATTTTTAGAAACATTATATGTAATGCAATAAAGCATAAATTGTAGGATAATTGGTATTTATAAAACTTCTAACTTAAAGTATTAATGACTTATTAGAATAGCCTCGGGTTAATAAAGATGTTATTGAAATTTTAATCATTTTAGTTTTGAAATTTGAAGGATTGTTATTTTCAGTTTTTATTTTAATAATATTCATTATTAAATTTTGTATATTTTTATGAAATTATAAATTACAATTTTAATTATGTGGAGTTTGAAAGAGTTATTAATGGTTAGTAAATTGGTTGTGGTAGATTGATTTTTGGCGTGTGTTTGAGCTATTGGATTAGGAGCGAGTGTGATAATAGTTAGCTACTTAGCTTTCTGAGAGGTAAATCAACCACTTTCCACTTGTTAGATATATATTGATATGTTGTTTGTGAGTATTTTGTGAAATCACTATGAATATTTTTTATATAAATTGCCTTACGGAACCTAATGATTTAAATTATCAATTTATACATATTTATTTATTTATGTATAAGAATTGAGAGTTTTGATATAATGATATTTATTATGGTAATTATGGGAAGGGTTGAATTGGGAGGAAATGTATATTCTACCACGTGGTGAGGCTTCCATTGATGCATGATGGTTGGCTTTATTTTGTCCCACCCGTTCAACGAGGGACCGGCCCACTAGTTTAATGAGGGCATACACACCACAAATGTTCAATGAGGGAAAAAGCCCATGGTGCAGGGCATGTGCTCGAGGATTTTGGCCTGTCCTCATCACATGACCAGTGAGCTTTTGAGTAACCAGTAACATGGATGTAACTTAGCCCATGGGTCTAGTCGGAGGAAATAAGGCGGTTCGGTTGGATTGATGGGAGGTATCTTGGGAATTGTGTTAATGAAAAATCGTGATACATAATTTCTTATATGAAATTTTGTGATGTGGATATTGGCAAATTATATATAATATTTTTTCTAAAATACTTTGTTATATAAATTGTTCCACATGGCACCTCACTAGCACATATTAGTATTCCTAATGAGTTGGATTGATGGTTACCACATTTTTCTAGGTGAAGTTCCCATACGGGTCCATCAGGGAAGACTGCGGAAGCTTAGACTACTCTGCTAAAAGTAGTGCTTAAATCGTTTGGTTTATGTTGGATGATTGTATATTGCCACGTTATGGCTCATTTTGCATACTCGATTTATTTTAAATATTTTATTAAATGTTGAATTACTATTAAGTTGCGATTAAACACAAAATATAGTTATTTTGTTAAGTAAAATGAAGGACGTTACAGGTGGTGCTGGCTAAAGGAAAACGAATGAATGAGAGAGAAAACCAGAACGAAGAGTATATTGGATTAAAGTGTGAAGCGTATTACATATCTGTGCATATATAGGACCTACATCTGTACAAATGAGAGCCTATTCTAGAGTCTTCTAGCGAACACGTGCCTACCAGCTCACTTAACCCTAAAACCGAATGACAACAGAATGACAACTGTACGTAACAACCATTAGGCCTACTTTACGTGTATAGCGGTTAATGGGCTTGCTTGCCAATACACGTTAATATTCCCTATACTACTTGTTTTTGCTTTGTTGAGGCCGATGAGACATTCAAACGATCACGAAATGGTAGAAACAAGGTTTTTCCTAGTGGTTTGGTTAACACATCTGCAACTTGGTCATGTGATGGTACATAACCAATCTGTAGTTGACCAGCTGCAACTTTCTCTCGAAGGAAATGAAGATCAATTTCCACGTGCTTGGTCTTTGATAGGGCAAAACTTTAAGCCTAAAAAACTCCGCAAGTGCACGGGCCGTATCAAGTAATAAAGAGTAAGTAAGATATCGTTCCCACGAGGACTTGGTATCACAACCTTCAGTTGAGCATTAATTTCACAATTTCGGTTAAGTTGAGAAAACCAAATAAATTTAATTTAGAGAAAAGAAATTAAAATTAAAACAAAGAAACTACCACACTAATGAACGAGCAACCTAGAGTCACCAATCCCTTGTTTGGTTTTTTAGATTTTATCCCCACTAAATTAACTTTGACTTAACTTGACCAGCTAATCTAGAGTATTAATGTCTATAAATGCCTTCCTATCCACCTATATACCTACCTTAATCAATTATGTGATGTCTCACACAACTAAATATGATGCGTTTTAGATCGGGCTCACTCTAATTTGATTATGCAGAGCTTCTAGGTATATTCCTATCCTAGACGCAAATTAGATTAAAACCTAACTTCACGTTAAATTTAAACCTGATTCCACATTATTTATTCCCAAGGTCAATTTAGGATTCCCTCTTCCAAGTCCAACCCTAAATCCCCAAAACATGCTTAATGGTGATTAATCAGTAATCAATAGCAATGAACACAGGATTAAATAAACTGAAATAAATTAAGCAAAATTAACTAGTGGGAATAATCTCTAAAACCCAAACAAGTTCATAGGTTCTCTAGGTTGCAAAACCAACTAGCCAAACATGGCTTTATTCAAATCCATAACAAAAATATAAAAATTCAGGTTCAAAGAATAAAGAGAGAGAGGAAAGAAAATTTCTTCGTCGCCTCCGCAGTCCTTTCGTCCTTCCGTGGAGATGATGAAGATAACTGAAATGCCCAGCCTCTACTCCTCTGCTCCTTTGTTCCTTCTCGTTCTGCGTCTCCCCGATCTTTTTTTTTTTGTCTCTGTCGTCCTCTTCAATATATAGAGCTTTTGGTTTCATACGTCTTGGGCCCTGTGCACAATTGCTTCCTCTTAATTACTTGGAGACCACGTATATTCAATTCCCAAAGTTGCCAAAACAATGAATTGGGAATAAATCAATTATATTGATTGTCTCGTGCTTCCTCGATTGAACAAGAAAAGGAATAATAATAATGAAAAACTAAATTTTTATTTCTTCTTTTCTTTTTTAGAAAGCTTCTCATTATTATTACTTATTTCCCAAGATCAAACTTTATTTTAAATTGAAACCTACTAATAATGCATCTAGATTGACATCCCTTAAAATCTCAACAAAATCTCTTCAATTTAGCATTGATGACTTCCTAAATACATCAAAATATATCTTAAATCTATTAAAAATAGGAAGTCATCAGTCTTTGAGTGAAGAACTGGATTTGAAGTAAGAGCAATGGCCCCTGAGTTATCACACCAGGCATAGGAACCTCATGAAGAGAAATATGCATTTCTTGAAGTAACTTTGTAACCCATACAACATCGGATGAGGCATCTCGCGTACTCCTATACTCGGCCTCGTAGTGACCGAGATACTCAAGGTTGACACTTTGACCCATAGGACGATTGGTGCCAACATAGGTGCAATATCCACTCCTTCACGCGCAAACGATCTTCCTTATTTGATGCCCAATCTGAATCTGCAAAACCCTGCACATGAATTCGAGGTAGAGATCTGATATGAAGACCATAATCAAATGTACCTGCAAGATAACGAAGTATGCGCTTGACAGCAACCCAATGAGTGTCATGAGGGTCTTGAAGAAACCTACTCAATCGATTGACAGAGAAGGAAATTTCTGGCCTAGTGTAACACAAGTAGTAGTTTCCCAAGAACACTTCTATATAGTGTTGAGTTAGAAAAAGAATTTCCAGTAGTAGATGAAAGTTGTAAGTTGGTTGCCATAGGTGTGGGACAAGGTTTTGCATTGAGAAATTTTACATCTTTGAGAAGAGAAAGTATATACTTCCGTTGAGACAACAGAATGCCATGTGGTGTAGGATAAAACTCTATGCCCAAGAAGTATGACAAAGGACCAAGGTCCTTCAAAGAAAATAGAACACTCATATCTGTAATCAGCTGTTGTACTGTATCTTTGGGTGAACCAGTTATAACAATGTCATCCACATAGAGAACCAAATAAACTACATCAGATTGAGTCTTTCGAATGAACAAACAAGGATCAGACCGAGAAGCAATGAATCGCAAGGAATTTAAAGCCAAATGCAGCTTTTGGAACCAAGCACGAGGGGCTTGCTTGAGTCCATAGATGGCCTTTCTTAATTTGCACACCATTGGCCTACCATCAGAGGAGTGACCAAGAGGAAACCACTGGGGAGCAGCCATGTAAACCTCTTCTGTGAGGTCACCATTTAAGAAGGCATTGTTAAAGTCAAGTTGTCTTAGATTTCACTTGAAGGTAACAGCAACTGTCAACAAAATTCTAATCGTAGCTGGTTTTACAACAGGACTAAACGTGTCAAGATAATCTATACCAGCAGCTTGAGAGAATCCTTTGGCTACTAACCTTGCTTTTTGTTTGGCTAAAGAACCATCAGCATTGGTTTTTGTTTTCCAAATCCATTTGCAGCCAATGGGGTGTCGATGAGGTGGTAGTGGAACAACATCCCATGTATGAAAATTTTGTAATGCATTGTACTCATCAAGAGTGGCTTGTTTCCACGGTGGATCGGCAAGGGCCTCATTTATCGTGGTAGGAAGCAGTGGAGTAGTGGATACTGAAAATATCTTAGGTTTGACAATACCTGATTTGCTCCTAGTGGTCATGGGATGATTGTTACAAAGTAGTTTAGGAACGGATGTGGCTGGTGTAATGGTCTTAGGAGTGTGATTTGTATGAGTGGAAGTGGAAGGTTCAGACATGGAGCTAGAGGATTGCGGGGGTGAGGTTGGGGATGGGGTTGATGATATGTGAGAGGGTGGTGTGGAGTGACGAGATGCTAAGTTTGGCAGAGTTATAGTAGGTACAGGAGGTGTGGATGATTTAGTATGCTGATGAGATTGCAGTGAGGAGGTGTCTGTGGGAGTAGTGGAGGACTGAGTGGTGATGGAATTTCTGACAAAATACTGAGTGCCAGTACTATGAAATTTGTTCTCATCAAAGGTGACATGGCGAGATATATACACTCTTCCTGTAGACAAATCAACACACTTATAGCCTTGGTGATGTGATCTGTAACCCAAAAAAATACAAGATGCAGATCTGAAATCCAATTTGTGAGTATTAAAGGGCCTGATGTAAGGATAACAGATGCAGCCAAAAACCTTCAGAATGGAGTAGTTAGGTTTAACACCATGGAGTCTTTCATAAGGAGTCATATGAGGACCCAATGCTTTAGATGGAAGTCTATTTAGCAGAAAAACAGCAGTGGCAAAAGCATCTTGCCAATAAAACATGGACAAGGAGGCATGAGCTAATAATGTCAAACCTGTTTCTACTATCGTACGATGGCGACGTTCCACTAAACCATTTTGCTCGAGAGGTGTGAGGGCAAGTAAAGCGATGTTCTATACCACAAGCAGCTAGATGAGATTTAAAGGCCAAGAACTCTCCACCATTGTCGACGAACTGTTGAACTTTTGCTTGATACTTATTTTCAACAAGTTTTTGGAATTCTTTGAATTTCAACAAGGCATCAGATTTTTTATGTAAGAAGTAAATCCATGTAAAACGAGTAAATGCATCAACAAATGCAATATAATAGACAAAACCATAAGACTGAATTGGTGCTGGCCCCCAAACATCCATATGTATTAATTAAAGAGGTCATGGTACACGAGATGAAGAACTAAAAGGTAGTTTGTGGCTTTTACCATACGACAAGCGAGACATATGCTTTTGTCTTGCAAAGTAGTAAAAGAAATTGAATTACAATGGAGAACATTCTTAACCAGTCTCTAAAGCGGGGATGGCCTAATCTCGATGCCAAAGATCCAAAGTGCTAGTTGAAACATTGTATACATGAGTCTGTTTGGAGCCAGTAGACGAAGAAGCAGCACATTTATTGAATGAAATAGGAACAGGAGAACCATTGAGTAAAGCATTTTTGAAGGAACCATGGCCAGAAGTACCCGAGGATGTCACTTTTGCCAGAAGAGGGTACATGCCATGGTGCTCAGTTCCAGACATCAAAAGTCTTCCAGTCCTCAGATCCTTAATATTACATTGGTGAGGAAAAAATTCAACGGAAACATTATTTTCACGAGTAAACTGAGCAATGGATAAAAGATTTTTCTTCATTTTAGGCACATATAGTACTCTATTCAATGTAAACTGAGAAGTATTATTGGTAAGAAAAGTTTTACCAATATACTGAATCTGAGATAGTTCACCAGTGCCAACTTGAACCGTGTCTGTGCCTAGATGAACTGAGTCAGGGATTAGGCATGTGGCATCATGAGTAATGTGTGCTGTGGCTCCTGAATCTGGATACCACGCTGAGTCATTGACAGTAGCTGGTGTGACAAGAAAAGCTTGTGCCATAGGCGAGGTAGCAGTATCTGACTTAGGAACAGTAGGTGCAATAGTAGTAGAAACAGGAATATGTGTCATAGTGTTTTCAGCTACAGAAGCAGAGACAGGTAATTTTGCAGACGAAGCATCAGACACAGATGAGTCAGGTGTAATAGGATAATACTCAAAAGGTGAATAAAACTCAGGTATACCATAGCCAGCGGCATAATGAGCTTGATCCTCAGTGGAGTGACCATAAGAGGTAGGATATTCATACCTGTAGTAGCACCTATCTGCCAAATGGCCAGCCTTATGACATATTTGACACATGAACCTCATAGTAGTGAACCTACCTCGACCACGACCACGGCCAGGTGCATGAGCTCCACCACAAGGGAAATTTGGAGGGCGATATCCTCTGTTTCCAGAACCAGAGTTCGGGCCATGTGTGTTGCATACAATATTGAGAGAGTCATCATCCGTTTGATCATCAGAATATGGAACAGCAAGAGGAGTAGTGGAAGAATTTTTCACAGCAGCGGTAGTGGAGTTAACGAGATTGACTGGATGAGCATGGTTGTTGGATAAGAATACTTTGTGGCGTGATTCAGAATCCATAAGCATCGTAGACACAATTTCAAGGCCAAAACGAGGCCTCGAAGCATTAATCACAGCAATTACTGGCTCATATTCTGCAGTGAGACCGTTCAGAATGTGCGATACATGTGTAGCCTCATCAACCTTCTCTCCAAGCATAGCCAAGTGATCGCATATGGACTTAATATTTGCGAGATAATCACGCATAGCGAGCTCTCCTTTACGTTGGTTGGCCAGCTGATTGCGATACGACAGAATTTTGGCATCGGATTTGTTTGAAAAAAGTTCATTAAGCTTCATCCAAATCTGAGAAGCAGAGGTCAAACCGACAAGATCTGGAAGTATATTGGAAGCAACTGACGCCAGAAGCCACGATGCTAAAGCAGAGTCAAGTGACTCGTATTCTTCAAAATCAGGATTCACAATCTCACGGCCACCGTCATCTCGAACTTTTGCTGGTGGAATAATAGCTGATCGGTGTTAAACTCGGTGTTGCTTAACCATAAAATACACTTGCTGTTTCCACAGCAGAAAATTTGTGTCGTCTAGTTTGATGGTGATCTTCTTGTTCGAGAAGCCACGATCTCTCGCTGGATTTGTCATCGGAGTTGGCGTGACGACAGAGTTTGTAGATCCAGACATGGTTGACATTTTAAGTTCAGATGATCAATCCAGAGGGAGATCACCAGACTTAATGCCGTTGATTACTGGTTACCGGATCGGAGTTGACGATGGTCTTTATGGCTCTGATACCATAAAGGAAAACAGAATGAACAGTAGAGAGAAAACCAGAACGAAGAGTATATTGGATTAAAGTGTGAAGCATATTACATATCTGCATATATTCATGCAAATGAGAGCCTATTCTAGAGTCTTCTAGCGAACACGTGCCTACCAGCTCACTTAACTCTAAAACCGAATGACAACGGAATGACAACCGTACGTAACAACCATTGGGCCTACTTTACGTGTATAGCGGTTAATGGGCTTCTTTGCCAATACACGCTAATACGGGCCCCATACAAAAAGGGACATACAATATGGTATACAAAAAAAATATATATATATATATATATATAGTTATATAGTTATACAAAGAATGTGAGATTAAAGTTACTACCTATTGGTCTTACCAAAAAATTAAAGCACCTTCCGCAAAATTCTTTTCAGTCTGCTTGTTTTTCAAGCTTGGACAGCTGTCTCTTCCTATAATTAACATTTTAGATGGAGAATGGGTCATTAATCATTCAAATTTTAATATCATAATTAAGATAATGTCTAATTTAGATCCACCCCAAATTACTTGTTCTTTAGTATCCTTATGACTAGATATGTAGACCAATTTGAGACTTATTTAATCAGATATTATTCACTATGGAATAAATATTATCTCAACCATTTAACCTTTCAATTTATTCAAAGAAACCTTCACTTTGAAGGTTCTGCGCAATTAACAACTTATGTGACTATTCTAAGACTCATCTAAAATTCAAACTTTAACTTTTCTGAGAATTTGGAAAATTTATAACTTGGTCTATACAACTCCAAATTGAGTGATTCCAGTTCCTACTTAAAGCTTGATGAGTCCATTTTCATAAAGTACAGTCACCAAATCGATTTGTGGCTAAGAAAATTCCCACATTTCAAAAACATAAAGCATTGACCAGATGACTCTCCAAAATCTTAGGTTAGTTTGCAAAATTCATAACTTCTTGTATAGAGTTCCAAATATTACAAACTACCTATCAAAATAAAACCCTATGTCTACTACACATCTGAAAGCTTCACCTTTTTTTGAGTTTGTTTACTTGGTAAAAAACCCAACGTCATACACCTGTCTCTAGAATCATTCCAAAATTTTTCTAGATCTATAGCTCAACTTCCAAAAATCATAGCTAGAGTTATAAAGCTCCGTTTTAAATGATCTAAAGCTCATTTTAAAGATTAAGGAGAGTACTATCTCCTGTGAAATGTTCAGAGAAAAAATAAACCTTTAAACCCTGCAAACAACCCGAAACTGACCCTCTGATTTCGAACTAAAATCCAGTGGTGAGAAAAACAACTTGCATGCTCATTTTGTGGTTCAAACCTTCTGAAAATCAAACCCAAGGTGCATATAATAGACATGCAAGACTCAAGGACTTGTTTATAGATCCATAGAAAATCATATAATCTCTCAGATTTGAGATACAAGAAGCCAAACACTGATATGCGCTCACTCTCTCTCTCAAACCTGATTTTCATCCACCAACAATTCAGAAAATCTTTCTATGATTTCGAAAAACAAGATAGAACTCATTCAGGAGGCTCACCTAAACTCCAAGAACAGTTTGCATGTGTGAATTGCTGATCTCTTCTTCTTCTCCTTTAGTTCGGACTGTCGCTCTCTCTCAAGTTCTCTCAGTTCTGTCTTTTGTGTGCCTGACCGAGATGAAGAATGGGAAAATAGGCGAGGAAAATAGAGGTAATGTCGTGTGTGTTGTTGCCGTGGGTGTTGATCGAATGAGAACAAGGATGAAGGGTGAAGGACGGAAAATATGCCTTAAATTTTAATAATTATTTTTAAAATAATTAAGGCCCAATTTCCCATAATCAATCCCATGACATTTTTTAATTCCTTATTTCCAACTTTTGGGATGTTACAAATCTTACCATAATTTTTCAAGTGTTTTATATATTCAAGTGTTTCTAGCCTTATATACGCTCTGTTTTTTTGAAGATTACAAGTGGGTTTTGATTTAAAATAGTTTAGATTTAAATGATAAATACTTAACTGTGGATTTAGTCATATTTTTTTTAGTATGGGTATTATTGAAATACAAATATGACTGACAGTCTTCAAACTTTTAGAAGCAGAGTTAATTAGTTTCCTCCAACAATGGAAAGAGATGAGAGTTAAGCATGTAAGATTATGGCGTGGTCCATTAGAACGTACTGAAGAGATTCGGTACGTCGATGAAGTTAGCCCAGTTCTAATATATTCAGAATTTTACCATGCCTTCCAGGAGGTGGAGGTTGTTTATTATTATATGAACGCTTTGCAAAAATAATTCTTCCAATACTTCTATCAGGAATTTCGAAAGGATTGGCTATCTATTTTGATGATAGTCACTTCTTCACGGTCATCTATAAACATCAGACATTTGGAGAAAGCAACAGTTTCCACAGGGAAAGAAGGCCTATTGTCTGAGGGAAATGCTGCTTACAATTGGTCCAGGTTTTCACCATGATGTTTTTCTTTACATTGTTCTTCTGATGCATTGTTTTAACATGCTGCATTAATCAATAATCTTTCAGTGTCTATGGCGCAGCAGCAGCGGCAAATTAATATTAACTAAAGATTAACTTTAATGCCAGGATTTTCTAGAAAAACACCACAAAGAAATAAAAAGAAAATAAGTTTTTTGTTTATTTAAAAAATGCTACTCAACTGTCCTTTGCATATTAGAGAAGGAAACTCCCTGTAGAGCCAAAGCCCATAAAGAAATTGGGAATGTTATAGGAGCCCAACAATTGTGTTAGTGATTACTAACTGAATAAAAAGGGGGAGACAGTTTATAAATAGTTCTAAATTATTTTGAAAAATAGGTTACAATGTTAAGTAACCATGGCTGTACTTTCACCTGTAGAATGCTGAGATAGAGATACAGATCCAGAAAAAGGAAAGAAACGGATTTGAATGGATACCATAATTATCCTATTGAATCCATTTCATGAAATCTTGGAATGAAGATCAACCAGAAATGGAAATAATTTACCAACAGCTGAGGGCATTTAGGAAAGCCATAATTACTAAGTATCAACACTAACCATTCTTGACCCCCAAAAAAAAAAAAAAAAAAACTAACCATTGTCACTCTGTTAAAAATCACATAAAAGGAAAGTAAACTTTAAAGACATGATAACAATACTGCAGTTTTCTTTTGATGCAGATGTGTAGATGAACTGGAATCTCTTCTCTCAAAGCATGGCAGTCTTAGGAAGCTGTATTTCTGTCACCAACATCTCACAGATGTGAGTGCCTCCCTCTTCCTAAAAACAACAGTGGGCTAGTTTTCTATTGTAGCATTAGATCTTTGGTTTAGATATGGACTCACACTTTCCTTTCATCCTAAAATTCCAACTTCACTTGCTTATTGCAGGAGCTATATTCTTAATTTAGGTATTTCGAAACACTATGTTTGGTCCAGAAGGACGACCTCAGCATTGCTGCGCATGGCTTGGGATTGCCACCAGTTTCCCAGAGTTTGCTTCTCCTATTGTTCCAGAAGAGGTAGAAGCATAAAACCAGTTCCTCCCCCGCAGTTGGACTGACACTGTTAACTTCTCAAGTGTCAATCATGAGTCTGAAACATATAACTGCATATCATGCTATAGCCTCATTTCAATGCTCAATTTTACTGACATGAAGATGTAATGTGGCAGATATTCTAATTCGATGGCAGTTTCCCATTTATTTAAGGAAATGGAGAATGCTTTTATAATTTTCCCTCCATTAAATACAGATGTTACATCAAAAGGTTAAGGTTTCATTTTATTTCTGGATCCGCTGAAGGAGATGCTTAACATTTCTGACTGGCTTCACGCAACTGTTAGACCCTGAGTGATATTTTTTATCTTCATTTATAATGAGTAGACTAAGTTCTTCTATTTTAAGTTACTTTGAATTCTGTTGCTTCCAATTTCACTTATCAGAGTTCCACAATGTAATGAATGGCACGGACTCTTTATGAATTGATTCTCATAACTTCAAAATAATCATAAGGTCCTGAAATCATTCTTTTGCTATCCCCTGATTCATCAAAACAATAAGTTGCATGCATGATGGTTGTCTGTGTGAGAAACATGGGTGATTACTTCATCTATTTTCTTCAAGCAGGTAACAAAAATTGGTAGGGATGCTGTTCTTTATGTTGAGTCCTTGATTGAATCCATCATGGGAGGATTGGAAGGATTAATAAACAATCTGGACTCCGAGGGAGGATTTGGTGCACTGGAGAATCAGGTAAAAGTTATGATTACTTTAACAGGTTAGTCCCGTTGCAGAGAACTTACTGTTATATCTGTCTCAGCTTCTTCCAGAGCAAGCAGCTTCTTATCTGAATTATGCATCTAGAGTTTCTCTCCCTTCGTATAAATCTCCAAAAGGAGCAGCTGGTTTTCCTTGGCCTGGCCATGAGAGCTTTCCTGAAAACAGCAGTTCTATCAAAATGTATGTTCTTGTACTCTCCTTCTGTACATATATGTCAGACCAATGAATCAAAACTTTCTGGAGCTAACTATCGCCTTTTCTCTCCTTTTTCTTTCAAAACAGGTTAGAAGCTGCAATGCAGAGGCTTACTAACTTATGCTCTGTTTTAAATGACATGGAGCCTATCTGAGGCAAACAGTGTAGGCTGTCTTGGTTTTGGTATTGAACGCCGTCTTCGTTCTAAGAGTGGTTTACTTTCTGCGGTTCAATGTGTCAAGGCCTCAAGGGCCATTGTAACTGAATTAAAGTGGTAATTAAGGGCTTTTGAAAAGTGTTATTATAACTTGAATATAAATTATATTGTATTATAGCTTGATATAATGGTCAACTATTGACTAAATGTTCATGTAATGGATCACTAATACAAGTTTAGCACCCATCCACTCCCATCCCTAAAAAATGCACATTTAGATCTAGTAAATCCGTAGATCCTTTTATTATTATTTTAACGCACAGCTATTCGCAGTACATGAGAGAATGCATCCGTGGGAAATTCAGGAGAAGATTGCTTGGAGTACTGAAGACTGATAATGACCTTCAATGACCTTCTGTTCTGGAGTCCCTGATTCGACGACATGTTAGCATTTTGCATCTTGCAGAGCAGCACATCAGCATGGATCTTACCCATGGTATTCGAGAAGTTTTGCTTTCAGAAGCCTTTTATGGACCTGTTTCTTCGCTGCACTTGTTTGACAAGCCAGCAGAGCAGCATACTGGATCAGCTACAGAGTCTGTATGCAATTGGTATACAGACAACATAATCAAAGATGTATCAGGTGCCGGGATATTGTTTGTACCACTTCATGAATGCTTTAAGAGTTGAAGGCATGTTGGTGGATATTTTGCCGACTCAGTCACTGATCTCAGGGAATTGCTATGAAGTTGGTGGTGCAAATGATGGTTCCTGGAGCTTGTTACCATACTTATTTGCCACATTCATGACATCTAATATTTGGGCCACTACTGCATTCAATGTGGACACAGAGGGTTTTAGTAACAACATCCATTGCCTGGCAAGGTTAGCATTATGTCATAGGTCTAAATGTCTTAATGAATTATAATTTCCCATGGCTATACTGTAAAAAGAGTGGAGTTTAAAGTTTCTATGATGACTTGTAGATTGTATTTACGTGCTTATAATCTGTTTGAATGCCATTGGATAAACCTCCAGCCAGTAGTTTTATCAGCTTGATTGAGAGATTATCTCAAGAGTTTCATCTTGTTGATCACACTCTTAGAAACTGAACTAAGAATCAGTATGCAGTAAACTTTTAGAGGTTTTTATAGTCATCCCATTGTCTCCTTTGTCCTGTCTCTCTCTCCTGACCAATTTAGTGAATGCTGCTGGGCAGGTGCATTTCTGCAGTGTTTGCAGGAAGTGAATTTGTTAGATTGGAACGAGAGTATCAGAAGAGACAGTCGTTATCCAATGGGCATGCTAGCGAGGCAATGGATACTGAGTATCCACGTCACATGTCCGCTGAAGCGAGCATTAACTCCACAATGCAGTTATTTGTGAAACTTTCTGCAGGGATTATTCTAGATTCTTGGAGTGAAACAAATAGGTAAGTATGTATACAGACTATTTGCAGGTTCCCCTCAAATTTTGGCAAAATGTATATTGTACTTCGCTTGAGATTCCTCTTGTAGCCTGAGTAGTTCAATGCAATTTGATGTCTATATCATCCATATTGCTTTGTGATACCAAAGAATAGGGTGTACTAAGATCTCCACATAGCCAGAGACCAATGGGTCAAAGGTCCAGTTATGCATGTTATTACGAAAAACATATTTACTACAGTGTTTTGTAGCTATCTAATCAGATAAATGGTTTGAAATGCATGTAAAATTTTCGTTGATCTATCCATCCTTGATAGGGAAAATCTCTTTAAGATCCCAAAGGATTAAGAAAATGTCAAAAAAGTCTCACAGAAAAATTCGATATAAAAAAGATCTCAAGGAGTTGTAAAAACCTACAGATGGATTTGTTAATATTCTATTGAAAAAGCTTAAGCTGTCAATGAGACATTTTTTATATCTGAATTTTTGTTGGGACTTTTTTGACAATTTTTTTTGTCCCTGAGAATCTTAAAGGGATTTTCCAAAAAAAAAAAAAAAAAAACTATTTTATTGGTTTATTGGTGGTTATGCGAGTTCTTTCACCTTCAATATTATCCTCCATCCTCTGAAGAAATATTTATCGAAGTATAAATTGATAGAGGATGTATCATTTGGAAGAAATAATATACATTGCGTGTTTCTCTTTTTTCTTTCTTTTAAAAAAAAATCTACAAACTTTATATGGAAGAATTGTTACATTTATTTTAAGTATTTTTAAGTTGGATTTAATAAAATGTATATTAAATTTATTTTATATTTTTGTTACTACGATATTAACTTTAAAAAAAGTTTTAGTCAAAATAAAAATAAATCAACATGCATTTTTAAGTAATAAAAATATCAAATAATTTAAAAAGGTTATAAATGAACCATTTAATGTGGCAAGACCCCCCCTCATCCTGTAGAGATTTTTTTTTTCTTTTTTTCTTTTTCCGTGTCATAATTCACACACGTTACATAATTGTAACTCACTTCACCCTTAAAAGATTATTTATTATGATAAAACTAGCACTAAATGTAGGATAAAATTTATGATACAATTTGCATTACAAATTTTGTCCTAAACAATGTTTAGGACCGGAGGGAATAGTAATATACTATACTAACTTCACTGCTTAAGTCAAAAGTAATTTCATTTCAATCATATTACAATTAATACTCTTATAGTTCTTGATATAAGACATTTTTTAGAAGTTTATCTGGATGCCAAATATAAGATATAATTTTCATGTTATTCAATCTTTTCCTAATTTACCAATACTCTCTCAACAATAATCAAAGAACAAAGGGAATAAGGAAATTAAGAAAGATGACTAGAATATTTTAGAAAATACATATCATATTACTAACCCAACCAATTTTCTTAATCTAATCAAATTAAATAAATATACCTTTATATATATATATATACATATATGGGATAATTATTACGGCGTGGCCCAAAAAATAAAACTTTAATGGCGCGCCATTTGCGATCCACATTCAGTCTTTCAAACAAAACCAGTGATTCAGGGTAACACTGTCTGCAAAAGACGATTAGCATTTTGGGCGAGGCAGCACGTGCTGCAGCTATTCACTTCATCAATACATGATCCAATAAACATGTTCTAGGTTGAACAATATCAACAAACACAAATATCTAGTAAATGTTTGTTCCTTTGTTCCCGATTAACTTCCACCCAAATGTGAACCTAATTCCCCAAACTGTTCAGTAGTGTCCACATTGTCGTCTGAGAGCCTGACTGCATCTAGCTTCTGCCTAAGAACGTCAATGGCATTCAATAACAACTGAGAAGCTTTGATTGCACCGGTGGACTCCACGGTGAATATGAAGGAATCTTGCTTTGCATTAATTTCCACAAGCCCAGCCTTGCCCATGGCTTCAGCTTTCTTGATCACCTCATCATCGTAAGTGTATGCCTCAGGATCAACCACCATAACCTGGCAGATGATAACAAGTTAGCTATGATAAATTGCCCGGTGACAATGAGGTTCTTATGTAGATCTCACCTATAAAATGTAAATGATGTACACTAACTCAAATATATAAACAGCAGTTCATAGATAGTTCCTACTGAAAAGAATGCTTGTTATGCTTGCAGGCCTTTCGATGATTGATGACTTGGGTTGCCTTCTCTGGATACATCAATTACAGAAGCTTTTGAGCTTTGAAATCAGATACATCAATTTCCGAAACTCAGATTTGATTCAGCAAGAATGAACTGATTAATAGTTTTTTTTTTTTTTTTTTTTTTTTTTTTTTTTTTTTTTTTTTTTTTTTTTTTAAGAAAATGCGCCTCAGGATCCTCAGGATAATATAAGTAATAACAAATATCTGATTCACCAAACTCTGGAAACTAGGTGTATCTTTACTGTGGCATGTGCCATCTCTATGGTTTTGGGTGTTTAAACCAGAAATCACTGCCATAAAACAACTGAAAGCCAAACTTGAAAACCAACTACCAGCAACCTTTACACACGAAAATGATTACACATCGTTCGAAAACATCGATTCACTAATGCCTATCATACTAGCTAAAGAAAAGCCATTAAAAAGAACATCAAGAGGTACTTTCAATTATACTTTATTGTCTACTTTAACCAAGAAAGCCAAACAGGAAGAGTGTAAGGATAAGGAGCCAAATAATACGATCATAAATTTACAGTCCTAAACAGCGCAGTGCAACATGTCTATCCAAGGAGAGAACCAAAAAGAAATAGTGAAATAAGGAACTGCAGTGCATCAAACCATCATTTCAGCACGAAACCCAGAATCCAGGAAAGGTTAAATGTTCACATGCCCAAAATTCTAGAGGCTAAGTGCGAGGCCAAATAGAAGGACCTATGACCAATTGCAAAGTCAGTGATAAGTGTATAACTAGTATAAGCAAATAGAAACCAACCTGTTGCGTGTCAGGATCAATTTCAAACACACGGGTAGGAGAACTATCGACCCATTCTTTTTTCTCCTCAAGAGTCAATGACTCCATAAGATCTTCATTTAAATGAATTTCTGGCTCATACATGAAAGTTACAGTCGCTGCTGGTGACCATTTCGCATGATCTTTGCCGATTCCCTTCCTAGCTATTGCTCTCAGCCTCAGTTCCTGTCCTCGACGTAACTTCACAATTATAATTCCCCTGATTACAACTCGAACATGTCATTAACAAGTAACAATTATAATCTCCTTTAAGATCCAACCACAAACTACGTCACAGACTCAAAGTATTAAGCTGAAAAGGTCCATTAAACATACAAACAAACGCTCGCCAAATCAATCATGAAGGTAAGTTCTGAAAATGAGTAAACCGAGGTAGAGGAAAATATATAGAGACAAGTTATTATATTCCTCATTTGAAAGTCGAGTTTTTTTTTTAGGGCTTTTCCCCTCATTAAAAAAGAAACCACATTGGAGAAATACCTGTTCTCAGAACCCTCCATCATACCAGCAGGGTCAGGGAAATCTACAGGAACCACAGTGTGGTCGGAGCTATAGAGGTCCTTGCTGGTAACATCTAGGGTTTCGTCGGTCATGCACTTGACCCTGAGGTGGAACTCGACGGAGCAAAACTCACACTGGCCGTCACCGTCGCAGGCATCACAGTCACGCGAGAAGCGCATGGCCATTGCACGGTCACTGGTGAGGGGGATGAGACCGAGGCGGTGGGCTATGAACTCGTCGTTGAGGACGGAGGAGTTGACCTCGATCTCAACGAGGTCAATGGCGACGGTGGGGACCTCGGCAATCATGACGCGGCGGAGAGCGTTGGCGATGCTAGCGTCGGTGTCTCGGAGCTCAAATTTGACATAGTCATCCTTGAGCTCTCGAATTTTGACTCTGGGCATGCGAGCGTAGGATGCTCCTCCCTCCATTGTTGTGGTTAAGCAACACTGATCAGAGAAGACTGAAGAGGCTCCTTCTGAACCCCCGAAACCAGGGTTTGGCTCCGATTCCAGATGGGCGTCTTCTGGGTTTTATACCGATTTACTTCCCCCAAAAAAAAAAAAAGGGAAAAGTCTCCAATATAACTTCCAAAATTACATAATTGAGATTTTTTTTGCCAGAATTAATTGCATTTTAAATTCAATTTTTTCGATGTCTTATTTTCTCATTTATAAAATCGTATATTTTTAATGGAATTAAAATTGAATAAACTTAACTTTAATTTTTCAATGTCAATTATATATATGTTAATCTATTCTATAAAAAAGTTATTGGTGCAATCTGTGAACCAAAAATTGAAAATCTTTTATTGACATTTTGACAAATAAAATGAAAAATAATAAACAAGAAAATGAAACACCATGTAGAGAACACTTCAACTTTAATTACAAAATTTGAAATATATTCTTCTGTCACTTTTTTTTTAAATAAAAGAAAACAAAGAATAAGAGTTGCAAATAAACATAAAATTTAAACGCTTAAATTAAGTAGGAAAATTAGGGAGTTCAGTAAGAATACCATTCTTCTTTTTAAATAAGTTAAATAACATTTCATATCTACCCTAAAAATTAATTAAGGAAAACTTAAATAAGTAATGATTTCTCAACAAAACGAATAGTTAATTACTTTACTGTTTAAGTTAATCCCATTATTATTGTTGTTACTAGGATTTTAATGTTTAAGTAATATTTTTCTATATTCTCCCTAAAATTAATTTCCATTTATTTTTTAAAAATTTGCATCAAAAATTAAAACGTTTTCTTTCTCCTAAAAAATATTGGTGTCGTACTATATGTAAGAAATACAGAGAATTACACTTTACCATATAGAAACATCAAAGCTATAACTAAACATTTATACAGAAGATGCAAATGAATCTTTCACTGATCACTTTTATAAGAGTGCACTATCCTTTCCTTCACTTTGAGCTTTCTGGTTTGTCTCTTGTAGTCTTCTGGACATGAAAAGGAAACATTGGCATCTTCGTATGTTCTAGTCAAATTCCATTAACTCATCAAACAAGCTGTAGCTTCCATGATCAACAACACAAAGAAGACTGTCAAGTAATGGAACCACTGACGAAGGAAGACTGTCAAGCTGTAGCTTCCATGATCAACAAGATAAAGAAGACTGTCAACTAAACTCCCAAATGGAAGGATTTTGCTAAGATATAATAGTGACATGTTTAAATATATTTTCATGACCATTTTTTCTTCAAGTTAAACGGGTAGGGACCAACGGCCTAAGGTTATAAATGAAATCAAACCCATGGCCTAAGGCTACAAGATCATTGACATTTTCATGACCATATGATGCTAGCGCAAATGATGCCTGCATGATGATAAAATAAATCCATTATTAGCAGAGATGACAAGTCTACCTCACCAAGCTTTTGTTAAAGAGATTACTAAAACAAAATGATTAACCTTAGAGTCTCCTTTGTGCCACGGCGAACTTTGCACCGGATAGTTGGAAGTCCAAGGCGCTGGTGAGCCTCAAAGCGGTGGCAGCCAGAGAAGCCTACAAACCAAAAAGAAGCATATATAAATCTTTGACTGAGATCACCATGCAAGATCATTCAAGAGTCTCTGTATCTTCTGTTTTCTTACATGATTCCCTTTCTTATATACCTAAACTGACCATGACTTACTAGTGTCTGTTTAAGAAGAATTATTGTAAATCTATACATATTATTTAGATATGAGAGCAACTTAATTGAGTTCCAAATGAACACGTGTTGAAGCTATGATGCACAATAAATAATTTTTTTGGCCAGAATGATGCACAATAGATAGTTGAACTTAAAACTGTTTCTAATGCATGGACTCTGTTACTGTTGAACATCACCTAAAAAAACAAAATGGTGATACTTTATAACATAAATGAGAAGAGCTAAAGTGAAAGTATCATACTTAAACAGAAATTACAAGATTTTGTACATACCATAATAGACTCCATCAACCTCAAGAACATCAATCTGTATCAATAAAATGCCAGATAACTCAGTAGCTCAATCCATATTCCATAATATTTTGATGAATCAAAATTTTATTTAGCCCAGACAAGAGGAACCACAAGTGTTACACAAACATAAAAATTCAGCTTGCAACTAAACTAAACATTTACTATAATTACACATCATATATCACTGACAAGTAATTGGAGGAGAAAAAACATGAAATGAATACGACTTAGAACTTATGAGGATGATGTGACTATGCATACCAAGTTGTGTCATAGCATGCTTCTTTAATGCAAAATACAGAGCAACAGAACACAAGATCTCGTTTGGGAGATTCCCAATGACATCAAGTTCTTATAGTTCATAGAAATTCCACACCTGAGTAATTCCAATTTGTTTATTGAAAAACACCATAAGAAATATGTTTGCCACTGGGCAGCAAAGCTTGAAGTTTTCAAGGAACAACCTTGCCAGAGAAAGTTTCCTTTATGCTTATCAGAAAGTTAGAAATATATTGCTGCTTAGTGAGGAAGAATGAGCAGATTTTTATTCTAAATCTTAAAGATTCCAAACCAAGTGTAAAGTTGTTCTCGCTCCAACAAATTCAACACAATTCATCTTAGTATTTCCCTTGGTAATCATTTTCTTAGAAGACAACTTAAGGGGAAACCTAAAGTTGATAATCTTATTTCACCTGGTGTTGCAAAACACATTAAACTTGGAATAAATCACAGGCATGAACTCTATAATGCTGGAGATTCACTTGCAAAGAAAACGCTTGCTTCAACAAGAAACCCATCATAATTCACTCAGTATTCCCAGAAAAATCATTTTCCTAAGAACCAATCAAATGGAAAACCTGAAGTAATCATCTTTCCCCTAGCAGTTGTCACACTAAAGTGGTTTCTCGGTGAGAATTTGAACAAATAATAGCAGCCAACAACAACAACAAAACCTTATCTCACTAGGTAGAGATCATAAACCAAAGCTCGGAACAACTTGACGCTATTGAGTTTGGTCATAAACCAAATCTTGGGATAAATTGTTAACTAGGAGATCAAACTATATGACCTCATTTAACAAATAATGGCCTCAAGTATATATTTGCTAGAGACCAACTTGCAGTGAAAAATTCTTACACCAACAACAAATCAACAAAATATAACTTGCAGTAACAATCCTTGATCAAACAAACCATCAGAAATCCCTCTATGAATTTCCCTCAAATCATTTTCCCAGAAACCAGACAAAATCACACAAATCCCCAAAAGATACAAGAAGTAGAAGAAAATTTGATTTGACAAAGCAAAACAACTGCTTACTGGAACTTGAAGCCCTATTTCACTAATACTATCCATAAGTTCTTTCACTTTGTTAGGATCATTTGACCTCGTCCTCATTAATGGCCTCCTTATCTTCTCCAGAGGAAGCTCCAGAATCACTGGTCCTCCAGCACCTACACTTCCCGTTCCAGAAGCAGTAGGAGAAACCCCTAATCAATATAAAACAAATATTAGTTGCTAACAAACTAAGAATTATTTTAATATAAAACTAACATATTAATGCAAAAATGAAGAAGAAACCATTTAACACTGAAAGAGATAAAAGAAGAAATCATAGCAAGTACCGTTGGACGAAGAAAAGACTGGGAAGTTCCTCAACCTACTTGGAACCGGAAGAACAAAATTCGCCATTTTTCCCCCTGTTCTCTTGGGGGAGATTCTTCTTTTTCTTTATTCTATTAACGAGCAAATCGGAAAATGAATTGAGATTTTTTTTTAGAACCACAGGATATGTTAATCACGAAAGTGGCATGGCCCACCAATTTCAACGGATGAGATTATGGATTTTGGCTGTGCTCTGGAAGGACCTGTCCCCAGGTGACAATTGCTCAGTATAGTTCACTCTCTAGAAATTTTCCCGAGAAAATGAGGTGATCTTAGCTCTGCTTCACTGGGAGCTATGGCTGCGACAATTCCTTTCTCGTTGATTAGGTACAACTACGATTTCTCCATTGCTAGATTGTTAATGTGATATTGAGTTTGTCTTCGCATAATTGTCAGGAACTCCTCAGCATTGATATCACCAAGACTTGTATTGCCTTTCGCGAAAGCAGCAAACCACAATTTCTCCAAACTTATTCTTCCCATCCAATCTCGCAGGTGTTGTTTCATCTCTTTCCTTTTCTACTTAGCTTATTTTGCATATTTTGAGCTAGAAATAAATCGTTAGCTTCGCATAATTAGCGTTTTGCTGTTTTAAGTTTTACGGATTGCGAAACTGGCAAAAATGAGGGAAATTGCAGAGAAATATATAAGTAATGGATGGAATGAAGCATATTACGACGATCGATAAATTGTATTCATAATCTTTAATGTACTTAGTTCATAAATCAATTTTCTTTTTTGAAAGAAATCTTAAAGATTATTTAAGAAGATTATCATGTAATTTTGCATATCATTAGCTTCTTAAGAATGGAAGTGACAATTTTTACTAAGGAACTGACCACTGCATTACAAGTTAATGAGAAAAGCATTCAATGGTTCTGGCATTCTTGAGGTCAAAAGATGGGACACAAATTGCTATTCTTGAAACGAAGAAATTTAGAGGCTGTTCTTGAAGAAAGAAAACTAAAGAGAACAGAAGTTACTGTACCAATCATTCAGTAATCAGAGTATTCAGTGTTTATATTCACTTTGATTCAGATCATTGCCTAAATTATCATGACAAGACACTAAATTTCCTGCTGGGAAGAAATTATGAAAACAAATCTGAGGAATGTGATTGCAGCTAAAAACATCGATTATCAAGATGATAGTAAACAGATTCAAATAGAGTGAAATTTTTATGTACCAATCCATTTTACCTTGGACTAACCACTTATTAAATTTGATATCCGTGGATTGATTATGTCTTATTTTCTTCATTCATGACAAATATTTCCATTACAAATTGTTATATAGGTATCCATAGTCATATCATATATGATCTGGTTGTTACAAAATGGAGGAGTAGGCTATTTATAACACTATAGCCTCCCTCAAGTCCTAACCAATGGTTAATGTCTAATTATCCTCCTACTTATCTAGTTCACACTTAGGTCCCTAGGCTAATCTTACAATTAGGTCTCTAAAGGCTGATTATTATTATCTTTACATATCAAATATTTCCAGCACAAAATTGTTGGATGAGTACATGGTTTAAAAATCAGGCCAGCAAGGGAAATTTTCAATTATTATATACCTTTAGTTTTTTGAGTTCATTACCAAAATCTGTGTGCTGTATTTCAAAAGAACAATAATTGGTAATGTTTCTTTGGGTGCTTGCTATTAGGCTTTCTAATAAAAACATCACATCTCAAGGGAATTTCTTAGAAGACAACCACATGAGCGAAGATGTACAAGAATATATATATTTGTTATATTTATGTGGGATAACTTAATTGGAAGCACCTAGAAGTTGTATCTCAACTATACGTCTATATCCATTCAGAATGTTTTGTTTGTCTCTTCCCTGAATAGCTTGTTCTATTGACTTGTATTACAGATTGCCTTTTAGTACTGGTGCCACAAATAATGAAGAGGCTGCAGCCAAGGCAGCTGCTCTCGATGCTGATAAAGGAGCACCAACAATGTACAGCCATTCTGACTCTTAAGTCTTTAACACACTTCTTGCTTACCATTCTGGAATATTTTATTTTGATTTACTGTGATGAAACATAAAATAGAGTATCTCCATATAATTGCAAAATAGCAATTATCCAAAATTATCTAACATTGTTGAACTTATCTGTCCCTCTGAAAGAATGTTCTAGACTGAGTTGTGGAAAACGTTAAGAATCAATTGAAAAGATTTTGAATATCTTTCACATGATTTCACTCCCGCAAATGAA
The DNA here is from genome assembly GCA_019022655.1 of Acacia acuminata. Lineage (NCBI taxonomy): Eukaryota > Viridiplantae > Streptophyta > Magnoliopsida > Fabales > Fabaceae > Acacia > Acacia acuminata. The sequence goes on along the minus strand of JAFJYI010000450.1, from coordinate 196,796 downwards.
TTATAACTGGGTATGGCCATTCAGGCTCAGATGAATATGATATCTGAGTCTTAGGGATGCCTCTTGGGATAAAGGATGACCAATGTCTTCCTTGATCTTGGGTAATTAGTACATAATGGTATTTTCATTAAATCAAAGACAATATTTTAGGCATAAGGTCAGCAATGTATCCCGTATGTAATGACAAATATAGTGACATAATTGCTTAATCATCTGGTTGTTTCATTTTTGTTCTTCCTTTTTTTCTGATGTTCAATCTAGTGACCCCATTTACCTATCAGATTTGACAAGATCATAAATAAGGAAATCCCTTCAAACATTGTTTATGAAGATGAAAAGGTCCTAGCATTTCGGGACATTAACCCCCAGGCACCAGTTCATGTTTTGGTCATTCCAAAATTTAGAGATGGATTAACAGAGCTTGGGAAGGTAATTAGTCACCCTTTACCTATTGTTTTTTGTGTGCGGAAGAAAATTTTTTATGATCTTTTTGTGCTGTGGTTTTTTTTTTTTTTTTTTTGACTTAAAATTCCAAGTGGTGCTAGCTACAGGAAGAGCATCCTGTATAATTAGGTTCAACTGTTGTTTTCTCGAATTTCTGGTGTAAGAAAACTTGTAGACAATGATTGGAGAAAGGAAGTAATAGGAAACAAAAGAGAAACTATGTTTCAAATTTACGTGAGTCCTTGAAGAAACAAGTCTTGGATGAAGAGAAGCACAGTGATTTTTCCTTCCTGTCCAGGAGGATAAGTAGTAAGAGTTAAGAAAAGAAAGGTGACTGCTGTTGTTTGATTCATGATGCAGAAAGAACGTAGGTTTTATTTGTCGTGGTTTGTAGATGTGTTTTCTCTTCTTGTTTGATCGATAATATGTTTTTCCAAATCTTCATAAGCATGGATTGGTGGGATTTTAAATCGTTAGTTAGTAGGCTTTCAAATGATTATCATCATATCAGTGATGTAAATGCCTGATTAATATAAATCCGCTTTCGAAATTTTCATTGATTGTTCATAAATCCAGGGGTCCATAAAATGGGGCATTATTAATCTTTCATCAGTGTACATCTGGGGTACGTGATACCCATAAAATATGGTGGATCAAAGATTACTCTATCCTCCTCTAGTATAAGACTATTTTTACATCAGCGCAGGTGGATATGTAGCACCTTTGCAGGCTGATCCTAGACATGAGGAGATACTAGGTCAGCTTCTCTATGCTGCCAAAGTAGTGGCTGAGAAAGAAGGTATTCTTGATGGATTTCGCGTGGTCATCAACAACGGTGCCAGTGCCTGTAAGCTTGTTTCTCTCTCGGTTTTTATTCAGTTGCTTCATATTTGCTTTTTATTAGAGGGTTAGACACTAATAACCTGAGATTACAAGTATAATCAATCCTATAACCTCACAGTTTTATAGAAACTTCATGCTACTAAGACAGTTATTTGCAGTTGCTTCATATTGGTCAGCCATTTTGACTCCCAATCCCACTGAACCTTTTCTCTCATTGATTATGATCAGGTCAATCTGTGTATCACCTGCACTTGCATGTACTAGGAGGGAGACAGATGAAATGGCCACCAGGTTGAAGATTGAAAAGCAATAGCTGTTGAATTTAAACTTAATCTCTTTTTTCTATTATTGTTATCATTTTCCCGTGTAATAACAGCAGCTCCTTCTCTGATAACCTCACATGGATGATTGCTTCTGCATGAGAGTAGTCTTTGTTACAGACATTATGTAAATTGATCTTAATTCTGTGGAAGTGTCAGATATACACATCATGAGAGTACAAAATTATGTGCATGTCAGAATTATTTTTCAACGCACTTCTAGGGTACAGAGACTTATTAACTGATTTAATCTAGTTTCTTTTTTCGAATTCCAAAAAGAATGATTTTCGTTTCACAATTTGCTATAAAAGATTATGACACGTTTGGGAATCATTAAGGCTAAGAATTCTTAAAATGCAAAAAAATCTCCGTTGGCACAAAAGTTATAAAAGCTTTCTGTTTAAGGTGAGATAAATTGGATCCGAAAGCTTCTACAACAGGAAGCAAGGCTGAGTATTTACATATTTAAATGTAATCATAAACTAAAGTAAATGTAGTCAATAGCAAGGTTATGAAATCAAACAGGCCATTGAACCGATCGGAATATTAAGTTAAAGGTTAATGAATGATATTGGAGTTAACTTGGGACATAAACCGTGTGGTATAAAAAATTGAAAAATAATTTAATTTTTCATCACATCATCCAAAATTTTAAATACTATATATCATTTCAATATTTAAATCACTAGTAAAATAATCATATATTCCAATATTTCTCACATATTCTTTACAAATTGACGTCACAATATCATATACCATCTAATGACACCTTAATATGTAATCAGTAATCACAAAATATTTATAGTAAACCAATGTTGTGAAATCAACCTTGAGCCATGTGCATGCCTTTTTTATTCAACCAATGTTGTGTGCAATACTCTCCTTATTACTTGTGTTGTAATCTTTTCTCCCAGCATTCTTCCTTCTTCCATAGTTCACTTTTTAGTTGTTACTTTATCAAATCTTCATATCTCAAATTTGTGAGGTTGCCTCCTACTTTGTCAACCTCCATCATCACAGTGTCACATTCCTTTTTCCCCCTTCATCCTCCACTGTCTCTGCCAGATCTTCCTACAACCAATGAAATTGTTCCAATGTTTCTTTCTTTTTCAGTCATCACTTTGCTTCTCCTTTCTTCTTTAGTCTCCTCATCATCTATGTCTCTAGTCTCAATCGATTCAAAATCATGACATTTGTTCAGTCATCATGTTTTCTTCTTTTTTTGGTTGTTTTATCACCATTAGCAAAGTTCTGAAATCTAAAGAGAAAAATATATTTTTTTATTTTTTTATTTTTTTGACCCAGTGACTTGCTCAACTCAGCCGAATTGACTCAACACCACCTCTAAGCCTAGGTTATCCCCTAACTCAGAACCGTTTGTCAGCAGGTCACCAGTTTCCAATCTGGACCGGCCAGTCGGGTTCCCAAACCATGGTCAATACTCATGTAGACAAATTTAATCTGGACATTTCATAACAGTGAGGACATGGCACCGAATCCATTTTGACAAAACTACGGGTAAATAAAGAAACGGGAACCTTCCAAAGAATTAAAAGAATACAAAATTGCTGTTATATTCTATCCTGTACAAATTAAGGTACAATCAATATATCAAATTGTGTCTTCTATGCCTCATCTAACAACAAAAAGTTACATTTTCTGTATGGTGGCATCTACCACAAAACGTGCCAAGAATCTTAACATGGCCAACTCGTCCCTTGACTAGGGGAATAGCCCTCCAAGAGTGAAAATAAAAGATACACTCACCAAAGAGCTATAGGTTACTACTAATCGCTGTCCGGTTTGTACATAAACAACAGCAGTCAGAATCCATTCTGACCAGCCTTTTCTCACGGTTAATCATCAGTTTGATCAAGGGTAGCTTCTTCGAAACTTGTCTCCAGATTTCATTTACTGTTCCATCTGGTTCCCCATATTGAAAGTATCGCTTCACCTGCAACCAGAAATATCAAGTCAATGTCATGTCATCTAGGGGGAAAAAGAAGAAGAAAAGAGGGGGAAACATAACTCAAGTTGAAGCAAACAAGATTAGTTCCAATATTAGCTATACTAGTAAGAAAACAGAGACTTAAAATTAAAACAAAAATGAATATTTATGAAAAAATAGATTTTAACAAACATAAACGGCTCAACCAAGTAGTAATTGATATTCAACAAATCTATTTATAATTCAGATTGAACGATGACAATGGTCACAACTTACAACACACATGGAGCCAAAACATACTAGATAATCGCCATGCACTTAGAAGAAGGAAAAGATGCAACTCAACCCAAGTGTTCCATGATGAATGAGAGGGGAAAGTGAGCAAAGAAACTGGTTCTCCCTCCTCGCAATTCAGTTTGATTGAAAATGTAACTCAACATGTCATAATGCACATTAAAAACATGTACTTATTGATTTAAGGACCAGAATGGACCAAAAAAATTTCATTCCAGCATTACTTACCTCTTCTAGTTCTTTCTGATATTCAAGGATCCTATCTGGAGTTACTGCTCTCAATGCTGACACCAAGTATCCAGGCTTTATAGCCGCTGCAGTTTCTACAAATATTGCAATTTTTCTGTAGTCTATAGTATCTTCAAATGGCAATTCAATATTATCACTAACAATCACTGGAATGCACAAGCTAACAATAGCATCGAAGAGTCGGCAAGCTGATGGAGTATCTCCAGCAGGATGTAAACAGAACTTTGATGTATGCATTCCTTGTGAAGCTGCACGTCTACTCTCTCTGGACTGTGCTCCATGCTTTACTATGACATCCTTTTCATTTTCAAGAATTTGAAAGAGAATATCACGAATTTTGCCTCCCTGTAAAACAGATTAGAATATAAGGAAATCAGTTCCAGGAAGAAAATTGTCCCAAAAAAACTTCTGCACCAAGGCACTCTACTCCCTTGCCTTTTATTATTAGGTATTTTACTTCCTTGCAATTTAAGATGAAGATATAGAATGATGTTTCATAGTTTGCATGCCAATAGGTTAAAAAAAACTCAGTTTCAGAGTCCAGGGAGAAAATGACTGTTTCTAAAAATAAAGACTTTAGGAGAGAAGATAACTTTCCAATGACGAAAACCAGTGAGTCGGTATAAAATAACCTATATTGAAGGGAAGTTCAAGCTCATTATTATTATTTTTTTCCGTTGGCCTGATTGCTGAAGCTCATGTGTTATTGAAGTAGCCTCTTGACATAGATCATTTTCAATCAACTAGCTTGATCTGTCAACAAAATTTTTCCACTCTTTCAATGGCCCTACCTTATATGATGATTACTAATTGCTTTGGCAAAATTCATTATGGTGAGGATAGAAACCCTGAAGGGGCGAAGGCCTCATCATAGAAAATTAAGGAGAAACTGCATAAATACAAACTTCTAGTGGTGAAAAGTGCTTAAAATAATTATTTTAAAAGAATCCAAATCAAGACACTTTTTTAAGAAAAATAAAAAAAGGTTTAACAAAGCAGTTGGCGCTACCTCTTGACAACATTTATAGAAGGCTAGACCAAACTTTTTATGCTCTTATCTGAGAGAGACAGCAGTACTAAGTAATGATCACAATGAAAACTTCATAGTGAAACATTGAATGATTGGCAATCATATACGGATCCATGTTTAGTGCAACAAATAATGTTCCTTTCATATATACTCACAACATATTTGTTGTCCATTCAAAACACATTTAATGGGAACATCTCAACATCCACGATGTTGAAAACATCCGTTTCCCTTCAAAATCTAAATCTCATATTTACACTCTCCTATTTGCGTACTCAGTCACACATCTTCTGAACAATAACCACTCACCAATCCAATCATATATCCAAAGAGGACCATTCATTTCTGACATGAACATCTATTGAAAACAAACTAAACCTCATCCAAAAAGGGAAAAAAAAATCCATGACAGAATTAAGCTCACAATAGCATGAATTATAACTACCAAATTTATGAGCATCGCAAATAGATATAAAACTAAATATTATTACCTCCTTGCGATATCTGTTGCCCATGAAGAACAACAAGGTATTGCGATTGTCGAGACCAACATCTCCATCATACACTCTGATTCGGTGAGAGTATGGTATTACGACGTCCTTAATAATGGATCCCTGGTCTGGTCGCAGACGCCCAAAATCCGACACAAGCAGCACACTGCTCTTTACCCTATCGATCACCCGGTGCAGCGCATTCGGATCTGAAGCGACAAACACATGGTCTCTCCCATAATTCCTTTCCCAATACTCCTGCTGCTCCAGCCACTCCACTAACGCGTCCTGATTCTCCTCGTCGCTATAAACAGGCTTCTCAGAAGCGTCCGTCGTACCAGGTGGGCGAATCGGGTTAACAATCAAACTCAAAGAAGAGAAGAACGGCACAAAGAATAGGTCCGCCTCCTCGGGATCCGATACCCTAACAACAGGCGAACCAACACGCTCGGACTGGGGCCGCAGGAGATCAGAGTAAAGGTACCACTCCGACATGTGCTGGTGACCTGGGTATTTGAGAGTGGTCACATCATCGACAGGTCTACCACCACGCGCCAAGGAATGTTGTTCGATGACTCCATAGGTGAACCTGGTGGGGAGATCATAAACGTAGACTTTGACAAGCGAATTCCCGCCGAAACGATTGCTCTCGAGATGAAAGACGGAAGCAGTTTTAGCGGAATTCAAGGAGAAAGCGGTGTCATCGAGTTTGGATGAGGAATTGGTGACGGTGGTGGGGTTGAAGAAGGTGCTGAAAAGGGCAAAAGTGACCAATGCCACGAAGAAGGTGACCAGGGTTCGCTTCAGAGCCGATTTTCGCGCCATTGCGAAACCAGCGATCACGCGATGGAAGAAGGAAGGAGGAGGAGGAGGAAGAAAAGCGGGTCAGGTAGCTTCCTGGTCTAGTCGTACGATGGTCCGACCATACGACTCAATCAGATATTGAAGAGAAACACCTTACACCTCCTCTTCTAATATTGCAGACATGAAGTTTTTAACTCATTTATTTGTTTAGGTGAGACTTAATTTAACTAATTTAATTATATTAATGGAGGTGGTTAATTTAGTTAATATGAAATAGTATTTTTTTTTTTTTAAACCATCTTCTTCAATTCTTTCTATTTCCTATTCCATTGTTGTTGAGGAAATATTAATAAGGTTAATTTGAGATGAAATTAAGTTGGCAAAAATATTGAGAAGAAATTAATAAAGAATAAAATATGAAATTAATGAAGTAGTATATAAAATAAGTATTATATTTAGAACTAATATTAATTCCCCCCTAATTTAGGTTTTGTATTATGTTTATTTATTAAATACTTCTCTAATCCTATTTATAAGGTTAAGAGAGAAGAAATTTTTTGGTTCTATTTATAAGGAAGAGAGGGATTATTTTTATATGAATATATAATTTTATCTATCATTTAATATAGTATTGATTTTATTTTTATGGCGTATAATATAGGTTAAATATGGGTAAAATTGAAAAGATGTTACTAAATTTTAAGATAGAGTTAATAAAGTTTAAAATGTGTGAAGTATGATGAAAGTGATATATAAACTATACCGGATTAGTATAACGTGACTTAGAATGGCAATCGAGCGGCCCTCTGTGAAGGGTCGGGGCCTACGGTAAGAAAAACATTTGTTTTTCAAAGCTCGACCCGAGAGCACCAGAGCCAGGGCCGGCCCGATGGGCCCGGAAATTACTATTCCAAATTTTAATTATTTTTTCTCCGTTTTTTCAAAGGAATATAATTAGTAAATTACAACACGAATCATCCAACAAATAAGCACAATCACTAATTCATAATTAAAAGCAAATTATGTTCACAAATAACTCACATATCCTAAATATAAGAAGCATATCACTAACGACATTAAGACGATAACTATTATTATCGTCATCTTTTTCACTATCATCAATTTCAATTCAAACACATTTTATTCTTCATCATTTTGAGTAGTAGTCTCCTGGTTCAAGAGTAAAAATATCATGAATTTCTTTTCCCGCATCATGAACACATCGATAATTTTTATCTCGCAACAAATAATAATAAACCAAATTATAAAATTAGAGTATAATTATTATGTATCCGTACTTAAATGGATAAATAACTCTATAACAAATACAAAATACATATAAATTAATAAATTACCATTATATGTGAATCCATGCATCCATTTGTGAGTACAAATAAGAGCTTGAACATTAGATAAAAGACTGGAACTTCTATTGCGCTCTGCTAGGGTTTTCCGATCTATCGCTGTGAGCTCCATCGCCATCGCGCGGCGGGGAAAACGAGTGGCTCTCCAACTCGTGCTGTGCGAGGGGGGAGTGAGTGAGGGAAAGATGGAGGAGGATAGGGAGGATGGGGCTAGACGAAAGAGGAAGGTTCGTTTTGATACGGCAAAGTTTTCTGGAGGGGAATCACATACTGTACGCGATGAAAAATGGATGCACGTTGAGGACAAAGGAGATTCGCCAAAATCATATAGGGAATCGTTGCTTCAAAATATCAGTACAAGGACTTGTTGGTGGGAGTGGTCGAAGGCTGAAGATGAAGATTCGACGGAAGATTTTGGGTTTGGCACTGACTTCGCCAAGGTACTCAATCCGTCTGATGGAATTAATATTGATGTTTCAAATCCTTTGTGTCCGCGATTTTGTTTTGAGGAGAACGAAAAAGATAGATTGACGAAGCCTTTCAGAAGAACATTAGTGGTCAAATTACTGGGTAGACAACCATCCTATGGCTTTATGGTGAAGAAATTGAGGCAGATATGGGAGAGAAAGGGAGTATTGATGTATTTGATCTACAAAATGACTTCTATCTGGTGAAGTTTCAGCGTTCAGAGGATTACATGGAGGCTTTGACTGGTGGTCCATGGGTGATTAATGATGCGTATGTGAATGTAGCTCGTTGGCGCCCTGACTTTAACTCAAAAAATGAATGTATAGCGTCTGTGGTAGCCTGGGTACGTTTTCCAGATCTACCAGATCCTCTTTTTTATAAGAAGTTTCTCCTCAACTTGGGCAATGTCATTGGGAAGGCGATCAAGCTTGACATCCATATGGCACAGCAAGCTCGAGGCAAGTTCGCATGTATGTGCGTTGAGCTTGATTTGACCAAACCACTTGTTCCTGAATTTGAAGTGGAAGAGCAAGTTTTGAGTGTCGTGTATGAGAGCATGGGTCTATTGTGTACAAGATGTGGTGTGTTTGGGCATATGAGGGGAAGTTGTGAAGATTTCCTGAGGCGAAAGAGCGAGGCAAGAATGGATGTGGAGGAGGCTGAGAAGAAGGATAAGGTAGAAGAGGTCACTGAAGATAGGAAAGACAAATGGAAAATTGTACAGAGGACTAGGAGACAGAAGTTCCCAAATGGGCCTGCAAAGTTTCAACAGAATGGGTCAAGGTTCTCGGTCCTAGTGGAGGATGATGTGGATGAGAACATGGTGAGGAAAACTGATGAGGTTCGTGTGAATAAATCATTTCCAGAGAGTCAGGAACCAGGGTCGGTAAAGGTGCAAGTAAGGGAATAGAAAAGGCAAGGGAAGAACGTGAATACGTGGGATGGTAAGCAAGGGCTCAAAGAAATTAAGATGAAAGGAGTGGGATCTGGTGTCAATGAAGAGAGGAAGGAGAATAATGGGCGAGTAGGGGTCTTAAAAGCATCAAATAGAGTAAAGGGGGAGACTGTGGCTACTAAAGCAACTCATAATACATAGGGCAGTGTTGAATGTGTTCCAGAATCAAACTTGGAGCTGTACAGGGGCTCCAAGGTGGAGTTTAGCAATAAAGAGAACTTACAACCAGGGATTCAGCAAGGTAGATCGGGTTGTATTGATGTCATGGATATGGAAAATGTGCAACGTTGGGGTGAGAATAAAAACCCTATGGCTAGTTCTAATTTGGGCGATATTAAGGAGTTTATTACTCCAGTATTGGCTGATGACAGGTAATGATCGATGTAGTCTTGTATTAAAATGTTTAGTCATGATGTTAAACATACTTGTATGGAATGTTAGGGGAGCAACTAGCAAGGGTATTGCAGCTGTAATTAGAGATTTGAAAAAGCAGTATAAACTTGATGTTGTCGTTATCCTTGAGCCAAGGATTAGTGGGAATCAGGCGAATAAGTGTATTAAGAGTTGGGGATTTAATCATTCATGTAGAATGAAGGCAGAAGGGTTTTCAGGAGGCATCTGGATTGTATGGGAGAGGGCTGACCTGAGGGTGAATGTTCTCGTTAAAGACCAGGAATTCATCCATTATAGGCTTTTTCTGGGCAGAGAAGTCATGGCATTCACAACAGTCTATGCGAGTCCTACAGAGCATAGGAGAAGTAGGATATGGGAAGAGCTGTACAAAATCTCTTATGGTACTTCTGATCCGTGGCTTATTGCTAGGGATTTCAATGAAATAAAATCCCCTTTGGTGCAAAAAGGGGGCAGAAGAATTAGTGAATCGCGCTGTAGAAAATTCAATGAATGGATCTAGAACTGCAACTTAATAGATATTGAAGCTTGTGGGCCGTTCTTTACATGGAGAGGGCCTAAATGGGAGGGTTTGGAGAGAGTTTACAAAACACTAGATCGTTGTTTGTGTAATGCACAGTGGCAAGAAAGTTTTAATAAAGCTGATGTGAGAATTGTACCGTGTTTAGGTTCAGACCATCATCCTATGGTGGTGAAACTTGAAGAGGAAATTAAGGGAAGTCAGGTAAGACCTTTCAGATTTCATGCTGCATGGTTATTACATGACCAATTTGATGAGTTTTTAAGTAAAACCTGGTGTAACCTAAAGGAAGTGCACAGGGAACTTTTAGTGTTGCAGTAAGAATTAACTAAGTGGAATAAGGAAGTTTTTGGAAATATTGAGGCCAGAAAAAGAAGATTACTGAATAAACTAAATGGGGTGCAAAGAAGCATTGATAGGAGAAGTAATCCATATTTGATTTAGCTAGAGAAGGAGATTGAAGAAGAGCTGATGCGGACTCTAAGGCAGGAGGAAGTCTTATGGTACCAAAAGTCAAGGGGAAGATGGTTGATGGATGGGGACCGTAATACACGGTATTACCACACAAAGACAATTATAAGGAGAAGGCGTAATAAAATAAAGATGCTGAAGAATGATGGAGGTGAATGGATTGACGATGAGATAGCTTTGGGTAACATGCTCCAAGAATACTTTGGAAACCTATTTAGAAGCGACAAGGAAGGGAGGAGTTAGAGGAAAACGGTGCAAAGTTGGGGGGATGTGAGTGAGGCGAAACACAGAGTGGCTGGAAGGGACATAAATAATGAAGAAATCAGGTGTTCTTTTTTCCAAATGGGGGGGTTTTAAAGCCCCAAGCAGTGATGGATATCCTGCAATTTTTTATCAAAGAAATTAGGGAGTGGTAGGAGCCTCGGTGTGCGGGTTGATTAAAGATCTATGGAGCAACCCGAGGAGAATAAAGGAGATTAATGATACTTAGTGGTCTTGATTTCAAAGATAGAGCAACCAGAGCTGGTGAGTCAATTCAAGCCCATTTCCTTGTGTAATGTGTTGTATAAAGGCTTGTCTAAAGTAGTGGTAAACAGACTAAAGCCACTTATGAATGACTTAGTGTCTCCATTTCAAACAAGTTTTGTGCCTAAGCGTCCATGATAATATTATTGTGCCTAAAGAGATTGTGCATTCTATGAATAGGATGCAAGGTAAAAAAGGATATGTGATTTTGAAAATAGATCTTGAAAAAGCCTATGATAGAATGGAATGGAGTTTCCTTGAAGATGTTTTAGAAGAAATTGGTTTAGAAGAGAAGTTAATGAGGGTTACGGTGGAGTGTTTCAAGTCCTCCTCACTATCCTTACTGTGGAATGGCGGAAAGAAACCATCGTTTGTACCATCTAGAGGATTAAGGCAAGGTGATCCACTTTCTCTATATCTTTTTGTTTTAGGAATGGAGAAACTAACTCATCTCATTGTGGATAGTGTAAATAAAAAGATGTGGAAGCCTCTAAAAATGGGAAGAAATGGTACACCGGTTTTTCATCTCATGTTCACGGATGATTTATTGTTAGTCTGCGAGGCCGAGGTGGAGCAAATCGGTTTAGTAATGAGTATTCGAAGAGTTTGGTTTGCTTTCGGGCGTAAGGTAAATAAACATAAATCTAGTCTCGTTTTTCTCAAGAAATGTTGAGAGAAGCGTGCGCAAAGATGTCCCGTATGAGGTTTCTAGTTTTAAACGCATGGATGATTTGGGGAGATATCTAGGTGCTTTTATGCTGTCTGGTAATGGGGCTAACAGGAAATTTCAGCACATTTTAGATAAAATGCAAGGTAAACTTAGCAGCTGGAAGAAACAAACGTTGTCTTTGGCTGGGAGGTTGACGTTAGTTCAATCTGTTACTAATCAGATGTCTGTTTATTTTATGCAACACTCGTGTATCCCTTGTGGAGTCCGAAAACAGATGGAAAAAATCCAGAGGGAGTTTATTTGGCAGGATGGGGAAGGGAGAAGGAAGTTACACCCAGTGAGTTGGGATACTTTGTGCAAGGAGAAAAAATACGGAGGTTATGGGTTAAAAGATTTAGATGTTATGAATGATGCACTATTAGGGCGTATTGCTTGGAATATGATTTCCAATCCTAGTAGTCTTTGTTCATTGGTGTTAGGAGGGAAGTATAGTAGAGGTAAGAATTTAAAGGAGGAGGTGATATGGAAAAAAGATGATTCTGAATTGTGGAAGAATTTAGCTAGAATCTGGCCTAGTGTGGTAAGCAATTTGTATTGGGAGGTGGGAAATGGAAATGGAATTAGTTTCTAGTTTGACAGATGGCTGGAGCATGAAAAGAAACTGATTGATTTATGCAGCAACCAGCTAACTGAAATTGATGAGAAACTGTTGGTGACTGATGTGGTGGCTGAAAATGGGGAGTGGGATATGAGGCGACTTAAGGAACTAGTGAATAAGGAAGGGAGAAGGTTTATAATGGTTGTACCTCCTCCTAATGAGCACAAGGGGGATGATATCATCAAATGGGGGACAAGGGTAAGTAACAAATATGTTACTTCTGATATGTACAGAAGTATGAAAGGAGATAATGGGAAGGAAGAGGTGAAGTGGAGTAGGGTGTGGAAATGGGGGGGTCCGAGAAGAATACAGATTTTCCTATGGTTGACCCTACATGAAAGACTATTGACGGGGGAGAGGAGGCATCGGCTGATAGGTGGGAGCCCTGTTTGTTGTAGGTTCAGTGGAGAAATAGAGACAACTACGCATGTGATGCGAGATTGTTGGGTTGCTAAAAGGTTATGGAGAGAGCTGAGGAGTGGAAGGCTAGGGGCTGAGTTTTTAACGTTATCGGGAAGTCAATGGTCTGAATGGAACTTGAGGACGATAGATGGGGGGTGGAGCTGATATTTGGAGTTGCTTGTTGGTTTTTATGGAGATGGAGGAATAATACATTGTTTGAGGAGGGACTCTTGCTACCTGAGAATCTGGGCGCAGTGGTGAGGGCCTATGTTAGTAATATTAGATCTGCTAGAGTGGAGTTTGGCAGAATTAATGGCAAGAAGGAAGTGCAGCATATCAGATGGGCTAAACCAAATATGGGATGGGTTAAACTGAATATAGATAGTGCAACTAGAGGAAGTCTGAAAATTGCAGGGTGTGGGGGGCTGATCAGAGATAGTATTGGAAAGTGGCTTTGTGGTTTTACTAGAAGATTGGGTTATTGTTCAGCTGTCAAAGCTGAATTGTGGGCAATGTTAACTGGATTGGAACTAGCTTTTAACTCCAATTTTCAGCAAACTATCAAGGTTGAGTGTGACTGCATCGCTGGTCTCACTTATTAAAGAATCACAGGAGGTTGAAAATGGAGGTAATTGTTTACTGAATGACATTATACGGATATGTAGTAAGTTTGCTGATATAAGACTAAGTCATGTATATAGAGAAGTGAACACCTGTGCAGACGCTCTTGCTAATCTGGGTTGTATGCAGGAGGAGATTCTTATCATTTGTAATATTCCTCCTTCTGTTTGTAATTTTTTGGTTAAGGATGAAGTGGGGGTATCGTACCCACGTATTGTAATGTTGAACTGATCATATTTGGGCGTTTGCCCCGGTTATATACCCAAAAAAACAAAGACCGGAACGTCTATATTTTATTAAAACATGTGGGAAAAAAACTTTACTTGACCCCAACTTCAACTTCGGTTTTCAACTTTTTTAGCAAAAAAAAAAAAATTGAAGGGCCTAAAGGGCGGCCTCAGTAGCCCTCCGGACCGGCCCGTGTAAGCCTGTGGTCCTCCGTGGCCTAACTTCACTTCTCACCTCTAATTTCCAAGCCCTACTTAAAGGGCTAGGGCTTAAACGCCAGCCGTTTTTCGCTCTAACGTGACTCATACTCAATTTTATTAAACCCAAATCGACCATTTAACCAAGCATAATTTTGAGTCAATGGTCAATGGATCATACCAGACAAATTGAGGCTTTTTTCCCAATTTGCCCCTGTTTCCAAACTATTTCCCAATGTGCCCCTGTTTAGTCGACTAACCCCTCATGTAGTCGACTAAAATGCGGGGTCATATTTTTTTTTTAATATCCCCGTAATTTAGTCGACTAAGCCACAGTGCTTAGTCGACTAAATCGCGACAGGAGGTTTTTTAAAAATCCCAATCGCGGCATTTGGAACCCTAATCGACTACAAAACCTCCCCAAATCTCTCCTCTCTGATTTTTTTTCACCAAATCCTTGCTGAATCCGTTGGTGGGTAGCAAGAAAACTTCATTCTAGCATCATTTGCGTCGATTTCGGTATATTCTCATCTCCATTTCGAATTTCCGCCGTTGTTCTTTCGTTTATGCGAACCCCCATTTCCCTAGAAGGTAGACAAATTAAAGTAAAAATGAGTTTTATATTTAAAATCAAAGTTCACCCAAGATCAGTGAGGATCGAGGACATGACTAAGAATCCTAACAGAAAAATCCCCAATATAAAATCTTAATAAAAAAAAAAGTTAATTTTATGGTTTCTTAAACCCGAATATGAAGAAATATTTTTCAAAATTTATAATTTATATTGATTATATTCAAAATATCAAATTGATAGTTAAGATACTGATTTAAAATAGATATGAAAATCCATAATGATATCTTCATTCTCAAACTCATCAACAACAACTTCTTGAGGTACTTAACCTACCTCCGGCAAGCATTCATACGTTACTTATATTAAGAACGGGAGGGAATAATAACAGTGGTTAATAATTTAGGGGACCACTTGTAATAAATTTAACCTATCACTTGTAATATTTGAACAAAATTATATTTTCATAAAAATAGAAAATGATTTATGCTAGTTTATATAAATATATATATTTGACTTTAAAAATTGAAAAAAGTAGAAGCACATGAGGGATTTAGGGTATAGGGTCATTTTTTATGTCCCTAAGTATATTTTATTCAAACAAATTTTCAGGCAATCATATAAGTTTGAAACCTGAAAATGTCTTCTTTGTTGACCTATGAATCATAATATTTAAATTATAAACATTTTTTATCATGTAAGATTTCAAATCAACTTAGAAGTAGATTTCTTTTTTGGTGTACTTCATTCGTTAGGATTCTTAGTCAAGTCCTCGATCCTTAGTGATCTTGGGTGAACTTTGATTTTAAATATAAAACACATTTTTACTTTTAATTAATTTGTCTACCTTTTAGGGAAATGAGGGTTCGCATAGACGAAAGAACAACAGCGAAAATTCGAAATGGAGATGAGAACATACCGAAATCGACGCAAATGACGCTAGAATGAAATTTCTTTCGCTATCCACCAACGGATTCAGCAAGGATTTGGTGAAAAAAAACAAATGGGGAGAGGTTTGGGGAGGTTTTGTAGTCGATTAGGGTTCCAAATGCTGCGATTGAGGTTTTTAAAAAACCTCCTGTCGCGATTTAGTCGACTAAGCACCGTGACTTAGTCGACTAAATCACGGGATATTAAAAAAATATGACCCCCCTTTTAGTCGACTACATGAGGAGTTAGTCGACTAAACATGGGGAACATTTAAAATAGTTTGGAAACATGGGTAAAATGGTAATTAGTTATTTAATAAGGGGCAAATTGGGAAAAAAGCCGACAAATTGAAGCTAACTTGAATCCAAACCGGTAAGAAAATAAAAATTTCAAAGTTGTTAATATGAAATTAAAAAAAAAATTGATTGACGCTCGGATCAACCGATTTATTGACCAAGTCAACAATTTTTTAGCCGAACCAAACCCAGTTCGATCAAGATTTAAAAACACTGCCCACACTATGAGAGTTTTAAAAACGCGGGAAAAAAGGGAGAGAGAGAGAGAGTTTAAAAAACAAAATATTATAAACATTATTAATAAAGTATTAAACGAATTTTAAATATGGATAAATATCACAAGTAGAAGCTGGTAATGTTCATGGCGGCTGGCAGCCGCGGGACTGAGGTCACAGTCACACAATAAAGTAGTACTTCCTCATTTTGTAAATGTAAGATATAATTACTTTTTGACGGGTATTAAAAAAAGCTAGATTAATGTATACTTTTAATTTTTAAAATTTATATGAGATATATTTTTAATCTCTTAACTTTATAAAATATAAATTTTTGATTCTATAATTTTAACATTGTTAATATTGCTAATGAAAAATATTAACGCAAAGTATAATAAAATGTTATTAATATTATTTAAATTTTGGGTAAATTGAAAAATATCTAAAACCTAATGAAGCTATCAATATTTAAACCTCCCATTCTCAGCTATTTCTAGGTTTATTTTATTTTAATAATTTAAATATATTATTTTAAAAAATTAAAACTTAAATATACTTTGTTTGTTGTGGAGTCATCACTTAAATTTGCTCCATTAACATTCTCCGTTAGCAACATTAACGATGTTAAAATTATATGACCAAGAACAGACTTTATAAAGTTAAGGGATAAAAAATACACATAATGTAAAAATTTAAGGAAAAAATATATATTTTGGTCAAAAAGCTAAATAAATTACTTACTCATATTATATGTTGTGTATTATTAGATTGTATAGACGTTTATAAGTTAGACAACATCATTTGAAGAAAAATGAAAAATATAAATAATTTTTAGTAATTTAATTAGCTTTCTTGATATCTACTTAAAGTCTAACTTTGTCTTATATTTAGAATTGAAGGGGAATAATATAGTATAATAAAATCAAGGGAAAATTTCACCTAGCCACAATGTAGCTAAATATTTTCTAAAAGCCCCCATAACTTTCCGAAACATCACTACAGTCTTGTGGGGCAGTGAAATTAATTTTAGGAGGAAATAGACAAAAATGACCCTCCTAAAAAATTTCAAGCATATAAATTGTAGGTTTTGCAAATTAGTTTATTTGTCTTGTAAATTCACACATGTATTTTATAAAACGTTATACTTGTCTTGTTAAGTTTCTCTTTTCTGATAAATTGTACGTCTGTCATTGTTATTTCAATAATAAGTCTTACAAATTAGTTCTGCTGTGTTGTAAATTTTGAAAATGCATCTTGTAAAATGTCACATTTATCTTGTATATGCCTTTTTTTCTTCTAAAAATACTAGTGTCATTGCGATTTCAATTGTAGGTCTTACAAATTGGCTCATTTGTCTCATAAATCGGCACATTCATCTTGTATAACGTCATGTTTGTCGTATAAATTCCCTCTTGTCTTATAATTGGAACAAGTGTCAGATATTTTTTAAGGAAGGTCACTTTGGTCCATTCCCTTGGGAACTTATGTATAATCACTGCCTTTCATAACACTGCAATGATGTTTCATGAAATTATGAGGTTTTGAGAAATATTTAGCTAGAGAGGGTAGGTGAACTTCCCCCCAGAATCAATAGATATTAGAAATTAAGGGGGTCGAGTGGACACAAGAAAAAGATTTCCAAACGTCAAAAACAAATAATATGGGAACAGCATATTCTCCTCTTGAACAATTTTTTAACCCCCACCATATTGTTTTTTATGTTGTTACTATTATTTATTTTTTCCACTTTAATTAAAAAAATGATATTGTTATTGACTTGACCAAATAGTAGTCTTCCTTTTACTATTATTTCACTCTTCTGCCATTTACATTCTGATGAGAAGCATTTGAAGTTGGAAACAAACAACATCAACCCCATGAATTAGTTCATGCAAATCTCTCAAGCTTTCAGGTTATTTCATCTTATTGCTCTTCATAATTTTTTCCTAAGTTTCATGTAAATTTTCCAAATTAGCCACCATCACTTTTTCCGTTGTTCTAATATCTCTTACTTTGGGTCTCTGCTTGTTCATCACTTTCAGAGGCATATATTTGCTGGAGAAGAAATAAACATCCAAATTTCAATTCAAGTCTTGAGGTAAAGAGAAGTTCTTAAATATGGAAAATTCTTAGTATATTATAGGAGGAACAAAACTTGTATAGTGTGTATATTTAGATAGTAGGAAACATTTTTGGCTCAAGAAGCTGTACAGAGTATAACTTTTAAATTCATAATATTTTGCTTTCTTTAGCACTCTGATTTTTGGCAAACGCACTTTTCACCAAAAGTATTGTCAGCAAGATCAAAGAACACTACTGTTCATTGTTACAAAGTTGCTCAAATAGCTTCTCTGTTGAAGACTTTATGGTCTCAATTACTAAGAGAATATTTAAGATGCAAATAACAGAACCATAAGGAAAATGATTTGTTATGTATACAAAAGTACTTTGACCTGTGTATACTTTACCGGGACAAATGGCTACATCTGATGCATATTCAACAAGTTCAGAATCAAATCAGCAGCTTCAAAGGGCATTTTCACCTCAGTATAGGATACCTTCCCTTGATCTATTATCAGATACAGGTAATCTCTTGCTATATCCCATATATATATGATGATTCATATGCAAGTTTCGTCATGGATCAAGCTCTAAACTCAGCCATAATAATATATTGGTATAAATGTATAATATCAAAGTGTGGATCTCCAAAGACAAAATGGTCAGAATCTGTAATGGGTCCTATATATATATATAGACATTCTAATTTGAAATGATACTTGGGTTACACAAAGTGATCATGAAAGAGTAAAATTACCTACAAAATTATCAGGTTACTCCCTCTGGTCTTACATATAGGCCATTTCTAACTGTCTTACCAGAACTAAGGAGAACTAGTTAAATTATTGTTATTGCCGGAAAAAGAAAGAAATTTCCCATTTTATCCTTGTTCAAAACTGTCTTTAAAATTATTTTCACTCTTATATGCAATCTTTTTACCCTGCTCACCTATCATTTGATATAATTTTCCCTCTTTGCGGCAAGAATGATGAAAACAACAATTCTAATTAAATATTACCTACTTCATGTGACTCAAGACTGAACTTCCTACTCCCAAAACACAAAAAATCCAAAGATTCTAAATAAATCTGAATCCACTAAAATATATTTTATTATCTGTTACTTGTTTCAGAAAAATACCTCAAGATTTGTGTACCTCTTCATAAGGCAGCATTGAAAGGTGATTGGAAAGCAGTCAATCAAATCATAGAACAAGATTCAACCCTTCTAACCGTGGCCATAACAAGGGGTTGGTTAACAGTTCTTCATGTAGCAGCAGGAGCAAACCATGTCCACTTGGTAGAAGAGTTGGTGAAAAACATGGAGGATAATGAGTTGGAGGTGCAAGATTACAAAGGGAACACCGCCTTATGCTTCGCTGCAGCGTCTGGGAACACCAAGATTGCTGAAATAATGGTGCAAAAAAATGTACTCTTGCCAACAATCAGAGGCGGACAAGGAGTGACTCCTGTTGTTATGGCTGTTTTACAAGGAAAAAGAGAAATGGCATTGTATCTATATCCTAAAACTTATGAAACTTTTGAGGACTGGGATTGGAATATACTGTTCTTCATTTCTATCAGATATGGAATCTATGGTAAGTATAAGGTTCCCCAACCTATGTATAGTATAGGGTGTCGGACAATATAGTTAAAGGAAAATCATAACAAGGTCATAAGGAATGAATGTAATCACCAAGAGGTCCCATGACAAGGGACCAGCATGCAATGCTAAGTACATATGCAGGAAATAACTACAGGTTCATGTTGCTCGCTTGTTATGGTGCAGGAAATAATTATTGAAACATTTTGCAGATTTAGCCTTGCAAATGCTACGTGAGAAGCCAGAGCTAGCTTTGGCTGAGGATGGAGACGATGGCACAGCTTTACACTACTTAGCTCGAAAGCCTTCAAGTTCTGGTAGCCAGAGTTCAGCATATAAAAAACAGAGCATGAAGTCCAGTAAGTCACTACATTCAATACCATCATGAAAACTAGATCATTATATTGCGAACAAGAAGAAATAATATTATTGATTACTTGAAAGAAAGAAGGAAAGGAAGGTGGCGAAAGAAGTTACAATCAGTTCTTGCTTTAAAGATTCTCAAGAAGAAAACGGTTCTGTTCTTGCTTATTCTTATTTTCATTACAATTGCTATCAATATATTATGCTTTGTGGAAATGGTTATTTAAGAAGAGTTTTTCATTGCAAAATTAATTTGTTTCAGGTGGGGAACAGAATTTGGTCATTGAGCTTATTAGGAATATCTGGAAACAAATTCTTCTTCAAGATGAGGCAAGAATGATGAGAGTCATAAGAGAACCTTCACCAGTTATGTTCATTGCAGCTGAAGCTGGGAATTTTGAGTTCCTAGCTGAGCTTTGGAGCACTTACCCTGATTTGATGTCGGAAAAGGATAGCCGAAACCGAAGTATAATTCACATTGCCGTCTTGAATCGTCATGCTATCATCTTCAATCTCATACATGAAACAGGTCCAATCAAGGATTCCATAGTTTCTTCTGTGGATAGTGTTGATAAATGGAATTTATTGCATTTTGCTGCAAAATTAGCACCACAAGACCGACTTGACTTGTTCTCAGGAGCAGCTTTTCAAATGATGTCTGAGTTGTTATGGTTTGAGGTATATATATCTTCCCCCACAATTCAATGTTTTATGCATAAAGTTAGAAGTTTAAAGCTCCTTTTACCTACCCGAGAAATACTTACTTACTCCAGGATCAGGACTACCATGTTATTTAAACTCTGTCTGATAAAAACATAACAACTTAGAACATTTTAATCCTAGTTGGGTGGTGATTCATATGAAAAAATTCAAAATTTTAATTTCTTTTCAAGAAAAATATGAGTTGATCATTTAGTTTTAGTTTTTTCCAATTAGAATGTCTATTTTTCTTGAAAACAAATTAAAATTTGAAATTTTTTCTTCATATGAGTCACTTACCAACTAAAATTAAAATGATATGAGTTATTATGTTTTTATTGGATAGAGTTTTCGATGACATAGTACTCCTGTAATATTTCTTCTTTTACTTTATTTATTGGGCATATAACAAATTCATGTTTTCATGATGTGGCAGGAGGTGAAGAAGATGGTGCAACCATCATTCATAGAGATGAAGAACTTTGAAGGCCTAACTCCGAGAGAATTATTCACCAGAGAACACAAAGGACTGCTAAAAGAAGCAGAGTCCTGGATGAAGGGAACTGCAAATTCTTGTATGGTTGTTTCAACACTGATCACTACAGGAGTGTTTTCTGCTGCATTCACCATTCCTGGTGCTAACGACAACAACACAGGAGATCCTAACTATTTGAGGACACTACCATTTCGAACATTCTCTATAGCAGATGTATCTGCGCTTGTTTCATCTGCAACCTCCATTTTAATCTTCTTGTCCATCATTATCTCACGATATGCAGAAGAAGACTTTCTCAGATCACTGCCATTGAAGCTCATATCTGGGCTAATAGCACTGTTTGTGTCTATCATCAGCATGATGGTAGGTTTTAGCAGTGCCTTCTTTGTAACATATTTTCATGGTCAGAAGTGGGTCCCTTGCTTCATTTCAGTACTTGCATTTGTGCCAATACCTTTGTTTTTGTTCCTGCAATTCCCTCTTTGCTTAGATATACTCTATACCAAATACTTCTGTAGGTCTCTATTCCGACCAAATAAACATGTACTTTACTAGACTCACTGATTGTGTGTGTGTGTTTGTATTTTTAACAAAGTTTAGTTTGGTCTAGGTCGAAATGTATTGTATTTTAGTGCAAGTCTATGCTAAGACTTATTTCAATGATAAATATATTTGGGAAATACACTTTTTATGTTCTAGAAGAAGTATATTTTTATGTCATAGATACAAAAAGATGTGGGTACCACTATTTCCGTGTTTAAGTTTTTTTTTTTTTTTAATAAAAAAGATGTGGGTCCCATCATTTCATGTAATGGGGCCGATATCTACGTTAAAGTATCATTTTAATTCTATACAATGTCTTAATTCTGTACAATGTCTCAAATTATCCTTCATAGATCAAGTAAGAAAACAAGGAGGGAATTGTTAAAGAATCAAAGCTATATAGAGCTACATGGAAATATAATAAATATCTATTTTCATCATGTATGTAAAGAAAATCTTTCATAATTGTCAGGAAAGGGTAAAATTTCTTAACCTTAGAAAGATAAATTAAATCAGACTACATTAGCATCAAGTTCAAGATAAATCATAAAAGTTTCAACTGTGTTTAAAATAAAACATCTATTCACATAGGAGGGGATAAGGGAACAACAACTCAATGTACATAGTAGGATAGTTCATGATTATATGAAAACATATCTACAAAAAATCCTATGTTGTTCAAGAGATTACCTAGCTATCTCATTAAATTGGAGAGCCTTACCGTGATATCTCATTATACATTCCCTCTTTTGCTTCTTCCGTTTTGACTCTACTGCTCTTTAGATTTCCATCCCTTTAAGGAGACACGCACAACTATACGGATAATCGTAAGGCAAAAAGATCTATGTGCATTAGTTACGAAAAACAACCAACTTGTCTTGTAGGGTCTTGTGCTAATAATGTGTTATAAATAAAGAGAAAGATAAGAGAATATGAGAGGAAAAGGAGAGTAATTCTTGCTCCCTATTCAAGATCTACCAAGTAAATAATATATGCCTTCTATTGATAGGCATGTGTTTACCATATCAATAGAATCTATATCTATCATCAACAAATTTAATGAGAACAAAGATAACTATAAGATACTAGAGATAATATTAGAAAACAGAGATAAATGGATATCCACATAAATATTATATATATAATTGTATAAGTATATTTCATACGCATATCATAAGATTTTAAATTTTTCATGTTATATTATACCTGCGGTGAAGCATCATGGTTAAACAAAAATTTAACCACTAGTTTTCAAGATGCATATGGTGGCTTGCTCATAATTTTTTTTTTTTTTTTTCCGATTGAAATAGGCAAGCCGAAGCTTGAAGTGTTTGAGAAGGATACTAGACCATCGAGTCTAGACCTAAATACAATATCAAAAGCACTAGCAATTACAAGCCAGCTGGTCCTTTAAAACCATATGAAGGCATCCTGTTGGGATTGTGGGGATAAGGACCACATCAACAACGTCGGTGTCGTCATGGCCCAGTTTGGCCATATAGTCTGCACAAGCAATGTTGTCTCTTGGTGTATGACGGATTTCCACATTCCAGTCTTGGATAAGGAGATCCCGAATCTCCCTGATGATGTCTCTAAATGGGTGGTCTGCATAGTGGTCTCTCATAATGATATTGATGGCGTCGAGAGAATCAGAATATAGGATGACTCTATGTAGACCCATCCGATGGCCCACAGTTAGCCGGTCATAATAGCATGAATCTTCGCTTCAACGACGAACGAATGCCAAGGGACTTGTGGAATCCCATTAGCCAATGGCCTTGAGAATTCCTAATCACTCCTCCGCATGCTGCTTGGTGTTGATGATACACAGATCCGTCCACATCCATGTGAATCGCGTCTATAGGAGGGAGTTGGCTCCCACCCTCTTCCCTTCCCATCCTCTTCATATCCTCTTCTTTATCTTAACCGTTAGATTGAAATATCAATGGTTCGATTTAATTTCTTATAAAAAATATTAATAAGAAATTAAAATATTAATAAAATATTTAAAATAATATTTTTAGAAAAGATTAAATTTGAACGGTTGAGATTTCGATCCAACGGTTAAAAATAAAGAAGAGGATTGGAAGAGGATGGGAAGGGAAGAGGATGGAAGCCAAGTCCCTATAGGAGGAGGGTCCAATTCTTCTCTTCAAACCTACATATTTGGAAAATTTCATGAGTTAGAGATTGGTTGACCGTATTTTCCATCGAAGGTAATGACACAAATGTAACATCTCCTTGGTATCCACGTTTTCGCCTTGGAACGGGAATTTGCATCCTGTGGTCCAAAGGATACAGCACCCCAAACTGAAAACCCTTGGCCAAGAGTAGTCACGAAATCTCCCTTTGCCGGGGTTATGGTTCATGTTCCATTTAAGCCAATCCCGCAAATTACCCGCAAAAACCGAGAGAGAAAGTTAGATTGTAAAATTTGTTTCCATAAGTTTTTTGCTCTCGTCATAGTCCCCGATCACATGCAACACACTTTCCTCCCTATTGCACGAGAATGGGCATAGATTGTCATCAGTAAATCCTCTTCTGGCTCTGAGGGAGTTTGTGACAAGACTTTCATGACCAACTTGCTACATGAAAAATTTGACTTTTTCGGGGATTTTCCATTTCCAAATTAGCGTCCAAAAGTGATTGCCATTCGCTCCACCTCGGTCAGAAAGATAATGATAAGCAGATTTTACGAAAAAACAACCATCCTTTGCCACTCTCCAAGTGAAGCAATTAGGAGAACTATTAGCTGGTGGGCGCATTTAGAAATAATATTTATAATAGAAGGATGCAGAATGCCACGCCACCTACTAGTGTCCCATCTTCCATCAGCCGAAATATGGTCTTTCATCGTTCCACTCTCATTAATCAAGGACGGGTCCACGGAAAAGTCTATAAGAGGTCGGTCAAGAGGAAGCCAAAGATCATGCCAGAACTTGGTTTCCGCACCATTATTAACCTTCCTCCCAACTCCTGCAATAAACTTATCCCTAACTTCCACGATCGCCTTCCAAGCGGAGGAAGAGCTTCTCTTCTTAGAGATAGAGGGCATGGGGAGATTTCCTCAATTATATTTCGACCAAAGGCATGGAACCCACAGCGCATGCTTGTTCGTCAAAAGATTCCAACAGAGCTATATAATGAAAGCCTTGTTCTGGCGGCGAAGACTTTTGAATCCCAGACCCCCATACTTTTTAGCTTGAGTGACTTTTTCCCAAGCAATGAGATGCATTTTCTTGGCCTCTTCATCTTGAGACCAAAGAAATTTCCTTGAGATCCTCTCTAATTCATTGATAATAGAAACCGGGAGGAGGGTTGACTGCATGCAATAGCTAGGAAGGGAGGATAATACAGATTTGATCAGGACCGAGCGACCAGCAATAGTCAATAACTTGCTTTTCCACAACTAAAAGTTTCTTCTGAGCCTTTTGAATAAGAGGCTGGTAAGTAGCTTTCGTAACTCGCTCATGAATAATGGGCACTCCCAAGTATTTCCCCAGATCAAGAGCGATTCCAACCCCAAGCAGCTGGCTTAATTTGAGAGCTCTATTGAAGTTAACATTTTTGGAGCAAAACATTCGGGATTTAGCAAGATTGATTCTGTGGCGAGAAACCTCACAAAAACTCTGCATCACTTTTCGAACTTCAGCCATTTGGTTGGATGAGGCTTCAGTAAACAGGATAAGGTCATCAGCAAAGAAAAGATGGGAAATATGAGGTCCGCCTCTTTTGAAAGAGAAAGGTTTCCATCGCCCAGCATCACATTCAGGTTTGATCAGGTATCCCAGACGTTCCATACAAAGGACAAATATATACAACCTCAACGGGTCGCCTTGCCTGACTCCTCTTGAAAGGGGTGAAAGTAGGACTCTCGTCCCCATTCCAGAGAATAGACATGGAGTTAGTGGAGATACAGGCCATGATGATATTAGTGAGATTGTCTTTAAGCTTTAGGCGAAGGAGAGTGTCCCTGATGAAACCCCAATCCAGCCTGTCGAAAGCTTTTTCCATATCAACCTTAATAGCAACAAATCCTTTCTTCCGACGCTTGATTCTCATAGAGTGAATGATCTCTTGAGCGATTAAAATGTTATCACAGCTTGACCTGTTAGCAATGAAGCTGCATTGCTCGGGACTTATAATCCACGGCATGATTTTCCTAAATCTATTTGCCAAGATCTTAGTGATGATTTTAAAGCTAACATTGCAAAGGGAGATAGGTCGAAAATCTCTTAGCGTAGAGGGATTATCAACCTTAGGCACAAGAACGACCTTAGACTTATTAATACTAGCCATAGTTGTGGGATTAGTGAAGCATTCTTCAATGAGATCACAAATTTTTGGGCCGATGGCGTTCCACTGGGTTTGGAAAAAGTGAGCCTGAAGACCGTTGGGGCCCGGAGCTTTAAAAGCGCCTATATCAAAAGCTACTTATTTCAAGCTTGGTAACTTTCATAGACAGCATATCAAGATCACAAGTACTAATGTTGGGGAAATTAGAGCGCCACTCGCCAGGATTTTTCACAGAAACATCACGAGAGTAAAGATTTAAGAAGTAGTCATAGGCCATCATTTTAGCTGTATCGTGATCCTCAATCCACTCCCCTGCATCATTCTGAAGGGCTCCAATTTTCCTTTTTTTTCCTTTTAATCATAGTTGAGGCATGGAAGAACCGCATATTCCTATCCCCTCCCTGAAGCCATTTACATCTGGATTTCTGGAACCAGGTGATTTCTTCTTGGGTGGCCACCTTGTGGTATTCTTCCCATAGTTTTTTCTCCAACCTAAAGAGACCAGTTTGCAGGTTTGCCCTCCTGTATCTGTCAATTCCCTCCGGGCGCCAACTCAATTCTTTTTTCCTTTTGTAAAAATTCCCCACCCGACTATCATTCCAAACAGAAGCAGACTCTTGAAAATCATGCAACCCCTGACTCCAGTCTTTGTCAAGCCAAGCTTCGTTGACAACCTCTTTGAAATCATCCTTGAGAGACCATGCTATTTGGTAAGAGAAGGATTTCTTGGAATTATTCCTCCGGGAAGTGGGGTTAGAGTTTACCACCACAATTCTATGATCTGATTTAAATTTAAGCTCGTGGTGAACCAAAAAGTTGGGGAAGGAGCTAAGCCAGTTAAGGTTGGTGAAAACCCAATCAAGACGCTCTTTCGATCCTTTCGCTCCCACGTGAATTTGTCTCCTTGGATCCTGGCTTCAATGAGGGCAGTGTCATCAATACAATCCCTAAAATGTCTCATTGAGGACCAAGGAGGGTTAGCTCCTCCAAGTTTGTCATTTGGGGAAAGGTAGATATTAAAGTCACCCAATACAATCCAAGGGAAATTCATATCATTGTTAGAGGCAATCGATCGAAGAGAGTCCCATAAAGGAATTCTACCACCAGCACTGGTTTCCCCATAAACAACAGTCATAAGGCTCAATATATTGTTATCATACTCTTTAACAAGACAGTGAAGCATTTGCGTGTTGGAGGTAATATAAGTAACTTCAAAATCATCATCATTCCACAAGAGCCGATACCACCAGAGAAACCACTAGATTCAACCCGGGTCCAATGAGAAAAACCAAGTTTACGACAGACTTTATTAGCTTTATTACCACTAATACGAGGCTCCAAAAGGCAAAAAATATTAATATAGTATTTGTTAACAATATCTTTAAAAGTAAGAGGGAAAGACCGGCCGCCGGCTCCCCTACAGTTCCAAGAGGCAATAATCATTAAAATAAATATAAGATAGGGATAGAAATACTTACTTGGGGCATTCGGCCTCCACCTCATGCGGATGCTCCAATTAAGTTTTTGCCACAAAGGTTCCATTGGCTTCCATGAAATCGGGAGCAACATCTTCATTAGGATCCCAATTAACGGGAGGCCTGGGATTATTGAAGTGGGATAAAGACTGATTCTGCTCAGGAGGTAAGTCATGAACTTGCTCATTAGGAATGTCAGGATTAGGCATAACGTCCGATGCTTGATGCGATTATTATATACATTGTCATGGCCTGAATCATGATATAATATTAATGGGTTAAATATCAATTTTGCCCATGAAGTACACGCTCAAGAACAATTTTACCCCTTAAGTTTTGGTGTAGCAATGTTTGACCGTTAGGGCAGTTAACGGAGGGGCAACATTGCTACGTTTTGAGACTTCCGGGGCAACATTGCTATGTCAAAAACTTTAGAGGCAAAATTGCTCTTAGGCGCATACTTCAAGGGCAAAATTGATACTTAACCCATGATTAAGTATGGTTATAAAACTGCGACTAAATAGACGCAAATTATTTTAGACGTATGTGGCTGAACCATATGGTTAAAAAACTTGCCATTAAACTAATCATGGTCTTCGTTTCTTTCTTCGTTTTTTTGATACATCTAATCGCAGTTTTCATAAGCCTGATTAAAATATAACTATTTTATATAAGGAACAACTACCAAAATTATGCAACTCAAAATGTTAGTTACAAGCAATAAATGTGTAAAATACGTACATTTCTTTCTAATGATACCCTTGTTTATAAAGGATTACATGAGATATGATGAGTCAAAGTTTATCGCGGAGAAAAATAATGAGTGGTATGTATTTAATTAGGGTAAAATTGTTAAAATTTTAGACAAAAATGATTTGTTCATCCTCATAATAAGTAGTACCCTTATGAGAGATAATGTTCCTTATAAAAATGATCGAGTGATAAATAAATGAAAAGAATAGAGGATCTTGATGAAAAGGACTACATTCTAAACAAAGACATTAATGGATTGGAAAGAAGAGAAAGATATTTTGTTTTGGGAATTACAAGGGCAGACACTAACAGCTTGAGTTACAGGCAATATCAAAACCATGTCGTCTTACTTATAAGAGAGTATTGATACCACTAGCCTGCAACGCCATTGGTAGACAAGAAAGATATTGAATTGAGACTGGGTGCACATTACATGCTTATGCTTACATGCTTATTAGGTGCTTATATCTCTAATTAGAGGTATAAGCATATTTTTTTTAAATTTTTTTATATATTGTATTTATTTAGATTTAAATTATATACTATTTTCTCGATATTTTTCTTGTACCCGATATCTCAAATAAATTAATTTCCATAATACCGGTGTTTCGGACAAATGCAGAACCGAAAATTAATTGATTTGAGATACTTGGTGCAAAAAAAAAAAAAAAAAAAAAAAAAAAATAGCATATAATTTAAATCTAAATAAATGCAATATATAAAAAAATTTAAAAAATTTTTAAAAAATATGCTTATACCTCTAATTAGATGTATAAGCACCTAATAAGCATGTAACTATAAGCATATAATTTGAACTCAATAACAAAAGGCAAACAAGTACGAAGAGAAAATACAAATCCGATTTCTGGAAGTAGATATAGACAAATGAATTGAAGCAATAAAACATACACATATAAAAATCGAACAAATAAAATGGAACAAAGAATAAAGGACGTAGCATAATTAATTTATCCTATATATGCAGATTGCAGACTCTACGTACGTCGGTTCTTCCCTTATTATCAAACCACTTGCTAACACCATTGTCAAAGACGCTAGCTTGGCTTGCTCCACAATTAATCTGCATGAATTTGGAAACGATTTTCTGGACAGTGGCGGTACGAGTTCCAGTTGAGGCCGTCGTTGTAGTAGCCGGAGATTGATGAGAAGTTGGACGTTTTGGGTAGGAAAATACACACTGAGGGTTTATTTTCCTAGAATCCATTTTAATAACTCGATCCCCATGGGTCGTTAAATGAAAATATTGGAACGAGTCGTCGTCGTGTTCGATAAACAATGCACGATGGGCGTGGGTATTTTGGATCTTCTAGCTGATGTAGGGAGAAAGAGAGAGAGATCGCAGACCTAAGATTTTTGTATCGAAAAGATTAATAAATCAAAGCAATGATCGGAAGAGAAGGCCTAGGATTCGCTGTTCACTTGTCATCTTAAAGAAGAAAGAAAAGACGAAAAAGATAGAGAAGGTGATCGGAAGATGTAGTATTTTCGTTTGGACGGCGTGACACCAAGTTTTCACGCTGCCTTCCCACCGCTATATTTAAATGGTTAAATCATTATAACCTCCAACGGGAGGAATGCAATGTAACGACCCCCCACAGGTAAGGACCCAGTCCACGACTGCCGTCCCCCTCCGGGCACCCGTTACACCCGTGGTGGTCGGCCCCCACTAGGGCAGGAATTGTCATCCTCCTCTGGGAGGATTTGTCCCTTGGAAACGTATTTCCAAGAGCGCCTCCCCAAGGGCTCAAACCTTGGACCTGAGGGATAAGTCCAAAGTCTAAGAGCCCTTGGTATCCATTACACTTCCCAAGGGACAAATCCTCCAAGAGGAGGAGGACAATTCCTGCCCCAGTGGGGGCCGACCACCACGAGTGTAACGGGTGCGCCCGGAGGGGGACGACAGTCGTGGGCTGGGTCCTTACCTGTGGGGGGTCGTTACATGCAACCACATGAAATCCTACTCTAAGTAAGCTACATATGCAGTAATAAGTTTAGGTGCAGAAATTAGCAATTGGTTCATGCTGTTCACTTGTTATTGTTGAATTTAGAGGGATAAAATTCACTCGTATTAAACTCAGTAAATAAAATAGAGTATATAGGAGCCTTTATATAGGCAGATAGAAGAGAAACTTAGGGACCAAGATAAATTACAATAAAGGCTAATAAAATTGATATAATTAGGATCTTATAATCAAAGAGGACAATAATCAAGGGATCCTAATAATAAAGTTGATTTATTTCCTGATATTCTAACACTCCCCCTCAAGCTGGAGAGTATATGTCGATCATACCCAGCTTGCCTCGAAATCCTTCAAACTTTGTTCTGCTTGCTTCAATCTTCAAAATCTTTAGGCTTGTACTTCTTGAGTCTCAGCGGCCCATTTATTTTGTTTGGGCTTTTACTCCTTTTTAAGTCTCAGAGGTCCCATATTTTGTTTGGGCTTATACTCATTTTTGGAGTCTTAGAGGTCCCATATTGAGTAGCAGAACTTGCCCGAAAGAATCTCAAGTCCCTCAATTTGATAAATGACAGATTGGACCTACCAAAGATAGGTCCTTGGTCAAAGCTTCAACGTTTTGATTTGCAGCGTGTGTTTTTTTTCCTTTTAAAAAAAAAAAATTAAAGTAACCTTTTAGATCGATCCGTTTTTAGATCGATCGTGACTTCTTCTAGCCTCGAGTGCCACGAGTTCGCCTTCTATCTCTTCTCTCCTTCTCCTTCTTTGATCTGTGACAAAGAAGACAAAGGATGCATGACGACTTCGATTGCCGGTGTTCGCGACTGAGATTACAGACTGAGTTCGTGACTTGTTGGCAAGCCGAGTGACGGTGGTGACTAAGTCTCTCTGGTTCTTCGGCGCATCTGGACTTCTACTTTCCTCTCGCTGTTGAAGCTTAAGGGAACAAAGATAATGGGTCTTGCCTCAGTGTTGGAGAACCTGAAAAACTAATTCTGACCTCTCTGAATCTCCTTCACTGCAGCGGTTAAGGTTTTGTTCGTCGAAGGTGCTCGGTGTTTTTCGGTCCATCACGGCGGGTTCTGTTTTCTCTCCCTCTTCTCTTGTTCGACGGTGGCTTAAGGTGGTTGCATCTCGGTTTGATTTGCGCTCAACTTCGGGTGAATCGGACTTTTTTTCCTTTTTTTCGGCGGTGAGATCGAGGCTGTCCGACGATGAAGGTGGCAATCTACATTGCTTTTGCAATCTACGTTTCCCTGAGTTCTCCTTCCACAATGCTCTCTTCTCTTTACCTCTTTTCGGAACGCTCGCCTAAATCTGGGAACATCGCCGGAATTTGCGACTTTGTTTTGGTGATTTGTGGATGTCACTATGGTGGTCCTCTTTGTGTTCTCTGGTTTAATGAGAGTTGTGCATCTCCCGACGCTGTGTAACTCATTGTCTCTCTAAAACTCTGAACAGAGTAGTGAGTCACCAGCGCCGAAAAACCAGAATAGAACTGTTAATTTTCTTTAGGAATGGTGAAAAAGTGGTAGTGACATAAAATTGGTAGTGACAATATCCTAACTGTTAAAAGATATAAGTCATATAAGTACATGACTATATAAAATATAAGTCCAAAAATACAAAAAGAGTTTAACAACTCCTACAACCAAGTTCCAAAATATCAAAATAATAAAGTTTAACTATTCCTAAATTATATCAATTAATTCAAATTAACACATCATCTTGCATAAGTAGCATGTCCTCAATGTCATATTCTCTTGCTCTTATAACAAATTCATTTGCAAAACTTGGAATACCTAAATCATGACCATCCATAGATTCCCTTACTTCAACTTCAATCAAGTTTTGCTCATCATGGGTATTAACATCTAAGTTGTCTATATCTTCTCAATCTTCTTCATTTTCCACTACCCTAATTTTTCAAATCATGACCATCTATAGATTCCCTCACTATCTGACGGAAATCATCAAAATTATAATCATGAGAGTTTTGAGCTTTCTTTTTCTTGTCAAATCTTAAATTCACCATCACAAAAACAACATCATTCATAGTCTTTTGATTTAAGGGAAATAAAAATAAGGTTTTCTTTAAAAAATAAAAAATAAAAACGGTAAAAACTTAAATTTTTGCCCTTTTTACATTTTTATGCGGATTTTTTAGTGAGGACCATTTTTACTTGCAATTTAACACATATAACTCTAGTTACGCTTTTACACTAGTTTTTGAAAACAATGATTGAGACTTTTTTTTTTTTTTTTAAATTTACATTCTTGGAACCTTGAAGTGATTTTCCCTATTTCTTAAAATAGATTAACTTAACAAATTCAACTTTTGAATTAAATCATCCATGATTAATCAAGGCTCAAGTGGCAATATACATGTTGATTAAAAAAATGCTGTCACTGCTGCGAACTGTACAGAGGCGTGGCTTCGTCGCCCTTGCCGAGGAGATTGCCTTTGTTCATATATAAAGTGCATGTGCGTGGCGATACATTGAATCTGCGACTAATGATTTGGGAAATTCGCCTTTTTGCAATGATCAAAATATTTTATATATGTTCCATTAAAAACCTTAAATTGTTATACTTGCTAAGAATGTCCAAGATCATTATTATAAGTTAAAACAGATTGTAAAATAAACAAAACGCTCATGCCACCAGGGGTGAAACCACTCGGGGAGAGCAATGGGCGGGTTGGGCAGCCCATGCCTAAACCCATAGCCCGCTCATTTAACTTTGAATGGGTATGCGTTGGCCCATACCCGCATACCTCAACCCATTCTAACCCATGTTGAATGGGTTAACATATAAATGGGTGGTCAACCGGGTTTTAGGTAACCCATTTACTTTTGACAAGTTTATTTTTTTTGGAGAAAAATATATATAAGTATTAAGTATTCACCCAAATTTATCATTCTAAATTCTGAAATATGAATCTTCAAAATTCAATAATCATAATTCACACAAAAGAATCTAAATTTAGACAAGTGTTATCATAACATAATTTTGATTTCAAACTCCAAGTGGGGGAATGGTTAAATGGGGAAATGGGTATTTCATGACAATGTGACGTATTATTGTCCAAGTGTTCATATAGTTAATAAAAAATATATATATAACTAAATGGGCGGGTTTGGGTAGCCCGAAGGTGCACCCATAACCCGCCCATTTAAGTCTTAAATAAACGGGTTTTAACCTAACCCGTTATGGGCCTTTTTGGGCGGGCTCAAAATGGCCCAATTACATCGGGTTGTGGGCGGGCTCACCGGGTTGTGGGTTCCATACTCAGCCCTAGAAACCACTTGCTGGTCAGCTGGGGCCTTGGCTCCAATTGACCTCAGCTGAGTTTCTAAAATTTGTTAGTATATATATATGTATTTATTATATGATATTTTATTTTGGTCAATGATTTGGCCCCAGCTAATCTCTTATCTTCTCTATAAGGACAATGTTTGATTCATTACTTATTGGGCTAAGAGAGGAAAGTAAATTTTTTGTTTTAAATACCTACTAAAAATCTTAGTACCATATTATATCTTGTTTGGATTTATAATTTTCGGTTATTATTTATTTATATTTTCAATGTTATGAGATACTATTTAGTAAATAGTTCAGTATGTTTATATTTTAGCCCGAGCTAACAATATTTTCTAGTCCGCCTGCCGGAGACGAAAAAGGATTGAAATCCAAAGTAAGGAAAAAGTTTACAAGGGATGCTGTAAAACTTGTTTTGCATGATTCATGTGTGTTTAAATGTTGTGCAAATTAAAGCCAGCGGCTCATAACGAAAGCATCTTTTATGCCCCTCTGTACCAGTACCAATATGAGTGGTATTTATGTCATATCGTGACTTTTTGGCGAAATTATTGATGATTAAATTTTTTAACTGATGTTCCATAAATAAGTCCCTTAAAAAAATTTAATTTATTAATAATTCTCATTCACATATTCACTTGTGATGTTTACATGTTATCGTGTGAGGTTAACCTGTGGGTAATTACAATTTTTATTAACAATTCCATGGTTGATACCCCGATCGGACTAGTATATACCAATCGATTTTCAACTTTCGGTTTAATAACATTATCCATACTGTGAGAGTTTAATACGGGATCAGCTTTGGTCCGCTACGAACTTGTATCCGCTGCGGACCATGCGAACTTGCATCCGCTACGGACCGCTGCATTAAACTGTGCCATTTTGGCGCAGTTTAATGTAGCTAATCCCCTTTTTCATATTTTTTTTATAAAAAAAATATGACACTACCGACTAGTAAAAAGATAATTTAGGATACTAAAAAAATTATTCATGATCTTGAAATTAAAATTATTTTAGGATCTTGAAGAAATATTTCGGGGTATTGAAAAAAATATTCGAGGATACTAACCGATACATATCTTACACGAAAAATAATTCACGTTCTTAAAAAATTATTTAGTATCTTAAAAAAATATTCTAAAGCATATTTTTAGTAGCAGTTAGTACCTAAATTAGTTTTTCAAGATCCAAAAATAATTTTTTTAAGATCATGAATTATTTTTTAGTACCGATTAATACCACTCAAATATTTTTTCAAAATCCTAAAATAATTTTTCAAGATCATGAAGTATTTTTTCAAGACCATTTAGTATTTTGAAAATTTTCTTTTTACTACCCGGTGGTGCCAATTTTTTTTTATTTTTTAATAAAAAAAGGGGATCGGTTGCATTAAACTGCCAAAATGGCACAATTTAATGCGAATGGTCCATCCGATGTAAGTCTGCACGGACCAAAGATGATCCCGTTTAATACAAGCGGGCAAAAAAAGATAGAGTTTAAAAAACAAAATATTTAAACATTATTAATAAAATTTTAAATGATTTTTTTTTTTTGATACACATAGTAGGGGAGGGGGGCGGGGTTCAACCCGACGTATGAGGGGAGCCAAGCTCCCCATGTCAATGCGCTACTAAGGCGGCTAAATGAATTTTAAATATGGATAAATATCACAATTTTCTCCCCTACCACATCCTCATACAAACATATGAGCCTGTTTGGGTTAGTAGTGGAAGATGTGACTTATTTTCTATCGACTTTTGTAGAAATAAGATAGGATAAAAGTCGATTGTAAATATGATTTGTATTTGGATTAACGAAGGCAAAAATGACTTTTTTCCAAATTGAAATGTGTTTGGATTATAATTTGAAAAGTCAGTTGAGATAAAAAATGACCAAAAATGAATGAATCTTATTGAATACTACATATATTAATATTAGTTTTATGAAGATCGTAATTATATGCATTTGGATTTGATTATATAGATGAAAAATTACTAAAATAGACTTGAATATTATTAAATAATACATATATATTATATGTATATATTGTAATAATTTTAAGAAAAATATTATAATTATAATTATAAAAAATAGTTAATTATTATTGGAAAAAACTTTAAACTACTAAAATATTTAATTATAATAAATATGAAATAATTAATATATTGTAAATGTAGGAATAAAAATATATATTATAAAGCATAAAAATATTAAATTTTTAACTAAATAATATTCCTATATAATTGAAATTAAAAATAATTTTTTTAAATATAAAAAAAAAAACCAAATACTTTTTGAATAAGATAGGACAATAAATGAAATGTTTGTGGGACCTATGGCAAATTTCTTCCCATTGTGCAAAGCTCACTGTCAAAAGCAAGGATGAGTGGCTTCTGATAAAAAGTTTTTTTTTTTTTTTTTTTTTGATACTAAAGACTCATATTAACTTAAAGGAAAGTTACAAGGGGAATGTAATCCCAGAATGTCATTTAGGTACAAGGACCGAATAGGGATCGGACAAGCATCAAAGAAACAAGAAGTAGCCAAGCCCTGTTTAGCGAGTGCATCAGCAACCATATTTCCTTCTCTAGGTATATTTTGGATCTTCAGAGTCCACCTCCTGCTCATGAGATCCTTTATATGCCAGAGAATAAGGCCTCCAGACTCAGCAAAATTATCAGTTTTCAGTAAATCCACCAACACCTTCGAATCAGATTCCAGTATTACCTTTCTGTATCCTAAATCCCATGCTAATTTTAGGCCTTCAACAACCGCCCAAGCTTCAGCATCAAAGACGTCACATGATCCCAGGAAACATGAATAACCCGCAACCCAGTTCCCTTCCTGATCCCTTAAAACCCCCCACACCCGGCTGTGTTCGCGTTCTGAGATACAGCACCATCAACATTCACTTTGAGCCAACCATGCTCTGGTGGCTGCCACACAGTAGAGATCGCTGGTACGGCATGCGTGACCCCAAATAAATCTTGCACCTGGACAAAACTCCTCCAAGATCTACTAATAACTGAAATCGGATCAGGAGGTTTTCCCTGTTCCTCATTAAAACAAAAATTGTTTCTCCAAATCCACAACTTCCAGATGCCCACTCCCCAAATTGACATCCAGTTACCGCCCGTATCCTTCGTAAGATCATGTTTGAAATTGAATACAGCCCAATCTTTCAGTGACAGCGAAAAGAAAGTGGGGAGATGCTTTGGATCGACAAGCCCATGCCAAACATCACTGGCATATTTGCAATCACGTAGAATGTGCATAGTGTCCTCACAACTATCATTACACCAGGTGCACAAGGGGGAAACAGAGGACCATTTGCTCCTTCAGAGGTTTGTCGGTAGCCTATCATTGAAGGTGATCCACATGAAGACCCGAATTCTCTCCGCCCGCCCACTTCCAACTAAGTTTAAAGACAGGATCAGAGTTAATACCTCCGCTATCTTCAATCATGCGATACACACTCTTCAAAGAGAAGATTCCATTCTTATTTTCCTTCCACACTAGACGATCGTTACCTGCTGCCGCCTGCCGGTAGGGGAGGCATGGTTGCAACTAGTTTATGCAATGCATTTGCCGGAAGTATGTTATTAAGTCTAACAAAATCCCAACAGCCATGAGGGGCCCAGTTCGTAACCAAGCTGTTCTCCTCCTCTAGTTCAACTGGTCTGAGGGATATTTCTTTAATTGTTTTATTAGGAAACAACCATCTGTCAGTAAAGAAATGAACACCCAACCCATTCCTAATTCTCCATTGCGAGCCTTCATGCACCAAGGCCTTGTTATGAACTATAAATTTCCACACTTGAGAATCCCCAGCCTGCACATTCAATAACTCACGCTCATCCCCCAGCATATATTTCTTAAGAAAAACCTCTGCCCAGAGCCCTCCTTCCCTAATCAGAAGCTTCCAAGCAATCTTAGCTCCACATGCTGTATTTATAGACGAGAGTTGCTTAAGTCCCAATCCCCCTTGATTTTTTGGAAGGAGCACCTGCTCCCAGCCGATAGGATGATAGCCATGTGCAGTAGATGAATGCCCCCAGATAAAATTCCTCTGTAGCTTTTCAACTTCATGACAGATAGCATTGGGAATTCTTGCAACAAACATCGGGTACAAGGGGATGGTCCCGATAACTGACCTTGCCAAAGTAATTCTGCCTGCGGTTGATAAACACTTCTCTTTCTAGGATGATAACTTCTGCCGTACTCGCTCAATTATGTAATTGAAAGTCTCCGTAGGCCTCCTTTTTCTAGATAAAGGAAATCCCAGATAAGTGCCAATTTCCGAAGAAATCTTGAGACCTGACACCGAGGCAATATTCTGCCTCATCGCCAGAGGGACCTTGGGTGAGAAGAACATTGAGGATTTAGCTTTGTTAATTTTTCCCCCGAAACACTACAAAACTTCTCTAGACACCTCATCATGCAAACTGTTTGTTCCACTGTAGCTTCACCAAAGAGTAGAAGATCATCTGCAAACATAAGGTGGGATATTGCCGGACCTAACTTGGAGACCCAAATTGGTTTCCATATGCCTGAATTGACTTCATCACATATCATATGAGACAGTTTGTCCATACAGAGCACAAACAAGAGAGGGGAGATAGGGTCACCCTGTCTGAGGCCCCTCTTGGCGGAGAAAAACTGAGTTTGTGACCCATTCCATAGAACATTATAAGAGACTGATGATACACACAGCATGATGAGCTCTATGAAACCAGAATCAAACCCAACCTCATTCAACACTTTTTGGAGAAACTCCCAACTAATCCTATCGTAAGCTTTTTCTAGATCGATTTCATTGCCATTAGACCTTTCCTTCCTCTATTCCTCTTCATCGTGTGTAAGATCTCTTGGCCCACCAGAATATTATCCTGAATCTGTCTGCCTTTAATGAAACTAGCCTGGAACGGGAAAATAATGCTATCCATTAAATTCCTCAACCTTCCTGTAATGACCTTGGTGATGCATTTATAATGAATAGAGCAGAGGGAGATAGGCCTAAAGTGCCCCATCACTTCAGGCTTTTCCCTCTTCGGAATCAAGGAGATAAGCGTTTTATTATGGCACTTAAGATTCAGCCTCTTCTCAAAAATCCCTTTGACAAAACTACAGAGAGCAGGGCCCACAATATTCCATCTAGATTGAAAGAAGATAAGGGGAAAGCCATCAAAACCAGGAGCTTTATAGGGACCAATAAAACAGAGCCTTCTTTATTTCCTCATTACAAGGTGGTAGGCCGAGAGACTCTAGCAGACTCTTGTCAAGTTGAGGGAAAGTAGTTCTCGTCTCAAACCAGGCCACATTCCCTAACATAGATTGGTCTTGGTATAAATTCTTGAAAAAACTTACTGCCATCTCTTTCATAATTGTCTCATCTTCAAACCAAACTCCATGCTCATCCTTAAGCATAAGGACCTTATTTTGTCTCTGTCTCATAGTGGCCTTTAAGTGATAAAATCTGGTGTTCCTATCTCCCTTGGTAATCCAATCAGAGCGTGATCTTTGAAACCATTTCAGTTCCTCTTTCTTTAACAGGTCATCAAGCTTAAACTGTAAGTCCTTTTCCAGAAAGCATAAATAGGCAAAGCGAGGATACCTCGGTGAGTTCTGGATTCCTTTGAACTGGGAAAGCAACACTCTTTTGTTCTTCTCTACCATACCAAAACATTCTTTGTTCCAGGAGATCAAGGAATTCTTGAGATTGGAGAGGGCATCCGCCAAATCCACGTCCCCGTTCCATGCTTCTGTGAGGCAATTATCAAACGATTCATCAAGAAGCCACATCGCCTCAAACCTAAACGGTCTGTCATAGGCAGCTCGGACATCTGTTTGAAAGTTAAGAAGCAGAGGGTTATGGTCGGAGAAAGAGGTTCTGGGTAGTACCTTAACATAGCAGTCCACAAACTCCAAGAGGAAGCGAGTGTTGACCAGCGCACGATCAAGACGTTCATATAGGCATTGATTTCCAAAAATCAGGGGACCCTTCCAAGTAAACCTCGGCCCCTTAAAACCTAGATCTGATAAACCACATTCCAGAATCCTGTCATTAAACCAGTTGATACGTCGGAGGTTGCAGCAAACTCCCCCACATCGTTCATTTGGTGATGCAATGTCATTGAGATCTCCGTAAACTACCCACGGAAGAGAAACCGTGTTGGCAAGCCACCTGAGACGCGCCCATAACTCCGATCGAAGATTAGAGTGAGGAATTGCATATATTGCCATTAAAAGGAAAGGACGAAGGCCCTTAAATGCACAGGTCATGTGTATAAACTGTCTATTCTCCTCTTCAATATGTACCTTGATATCATTATTTCTCCAAAGGACCGCAATTCCACCCGATCTGCCCTTACTAGGTATAAATTTTAAGGAATCAAAGCCCCAATTCAGAAGCCATTGGAAAGGGCCCTCATTAGAGCATTTGGTCTCAGCAATAACAATCATACTGGGCCTGAGCCTACTACAAATAGCCTTAATATTAGAGAGTAGCCTCTTACTACAGGCCCCTCTTGTATTCCAATATAGGATTTGATCCATAAACAAATTATTTAGGACAAAAAAGTTCAACTCCTTTAGACACCACCAGGTTCTTGGGTTTCTTGGGCAATAGAACAGTCCATTTCAGCCTCACGCAAACTCTCCTCCTAAGGGGGTTGAGGAGAGTCCAGGTCATGGCCCATATCCATTAGTCCCAACTGATCGTCATTTTTTGACTTTAGGTCCTTACCCAACTCACCCAAGCCCATTGCCTCATCTTTTTTATCTCCCGGATCAAATCCTTGTTCCAAAATAATGGTTTCCCCAACCAGCTCATTATGACCTGACACCATCATCTCGTTAGGCCCCCTACCTACTCTACCAACTTCCTCTACATTCGACAAAATAATACTCAGAACACCATCCCGTTTTTCCCTGGCTCTCTTTTCCACATGTTTCGTCTGCTTGTGTACCTCTCCAGCTCCTATAGTCAGAACGCCGTCATCATCCATCATAGTATTTCCTTCCGAGGAATTCGACTGTTGTTTCCCTTTTTTTTTCTGAACTTTATCTTTGCTGGGACCTCGACTTTTTGGATTGTGCACCACTACTATCTGACCTTGGCTCGACTGACCATCGAATTTGTCTGCTTCGACTTGTTGCAAAATGTCCATCTCAAATCTTTAGAAGCTCGCATGCAGAGATCCGAAGTACTCAGCTTTGTGGGTCCCTCTTTCCCATCCTTCATTTTTCGTGGCCGGCGATTTTTTTGAACCACCTTCCATACATCCCAGTGAGCGTTTGAAGTACCTGGAATCTGTAGGGAAGCTGCTTCCGGCGACTTTTCTTTACGGCACTCCTCATCACATACATTCTAATGAGCCTCATGCTTTAAGGGACATGCTTCACTAACATGCCCATACATTCCGTAGTTGGAGCAAAGTAAGTGCAATCCTTCGTACTCCAAATAGTAGTCTTCACCATCCAGACGGAACCTTGCCATTAGTTGCTTTTCCAGATTTACTAGCACACAGACACGAGCATATCGGCCTGCGAAATGACAGAGGTGTTCATATCCACTTTGATCGTTTCTCCTATCTTGTCCCCGATAATGGTAAGAGCCTCCCGATCATAGTACTCAAGGGCCACCTTCGGAAGACGTACCCAGATGGCTACTTTGTCAATTTTCGCTGTAGCAGGGACAAAGTTTGTCTCCCATGGTCTCACCGTGAGATAATGATCATAGATCATCCATGGTCCCCCTCTAAGAGCATTTATATAGTCATCTCTATTTGTCAACTTAACAACAAAGAACCCATATCCAATGTCAATGAGGCTCAGCACTCCCTTCTTCGCCCAGAGTGACTGGAGTCTTGTCAGAAGTGCTTTATAGCCAATAGGTTTATCCAAGAGTTTGACTATTACTGCACTTTGCCACGCCTTGTATAGACGTTTCTTCAGTCTATCCGAGAACTTGAACGAGGGGAAGTTTCAAAACTCATCCTCCTCTATCATAAAATGAGGTTCAGAGTCCTCACTACCACTTTCATCCTCCAACATGTTATCATCATCCTTCTCACCAATTCCACTGTCGTGGTTATCAACAGACCTATCATCAGCATTCCCTGTTCCTTTGAGTGTTGC
This sequence comes from Acacia acuminata, assembly GCA_019022655.1. Classification (NCBI taxonomy): domain Eukaryota; kingdom Viridiplantae; phylum Streptophyta; class Magnoliopsida; order Fabales; family Fabaceae; genus Acacia; species Acacia acuminata. The sequence continues at coordinate 155,141 of JAFJYI010000450.1, read as the reverse complement.
AGCAAACGACATACCCCCTTACTATAACCATCACCGCTTCCCCCAAGTCTGGGCCATAACTCCTTCAAAGAGGCAGATCCATTATCATTCTTTCCATTCTTCACCTTCTTAGAACTTCACATTAGGAGATCATCCTCCTCCTTAGAGAGAGGGAGCAGAAAAATATCACTCGCACGATCCATTATTTACGACTTGTAACTTGGCGGAAAGACTGCGCATGCTTTTTTTTGTTGTTGGTAAAAGTAAGATGGACAAAACACTTTTCCAAACAGAAAATTTTTCTATCTGAGTTTTCCATTGGGCTTCTGCCATATGATCACAGGTTTGGGGTTCTGCAACTCTTTCCCAAACATGCAGATAAATAGTAATGTCCATGGCGGTTAGCGGCCCCAGGATCGAGGGTTATTGTCATACAATAATGTAGTACTAGTCATTTTTTAAATATAAGATATAATTAATTTTTTTTAAAGAGATTAAAAAAATTAGAATAAAATATACTTTTAGTCTTATAATTCTAACACTATTAATATTGCTAACGGAAAATATGAACGCAACAAAAATATATAATAATGGTGTCAACTTAAGTAATGGGGTGTAATTAAACGAAATTAATCTTAAATTTAAAGTATGGGTAAATTAAAAATATGTAAAAATCTAATGAAATCATCAATATCAAAACATTGATTTATTTGCAGCTATTTTTTGGTTTATTTTATTTTAATAATTTAAATATATTATATTAAAAAATTAAAACTTAAATATACTTTCTTTGTTGCACAAATCATCACTTGAGTTGGCTTCATAAACATTTTCTGTTAGCAACATTAATAGTGTTAGAAATATATGACCAAAAACATACTTTATAACGTTAAGAGACCCAAAACTATATCTTATATAAAAATTAAAAACTAAAAATATATTTTAGCTAAAAAGCTAAATAAATTAGCTTTCTTAATATCTCTAAAAAAAAAAAACTATGTTTTATATTTAAGACTGAAGAAAGTAATATACAAAAAGTCTAACTATGTTTTATATTTAGGACTGAAGGAAGTAATTTACCATAATAGAATCAAGAGAAAATTTCACCTAGTCCTACTGTAGCTAGATATTTCCTAAAAGCCCCCATAACTTTCCAAAACATCACTATAGTCTTATGGGGCAGTGAAATAATTTCAGGAGAAAATGGACAAAAATGACCCTCGTAAAAAATTTCAAAATGACCCTAGTACTAGTATCATTGTCATCTTAATTATAGGTCTTAAAAATTAGCTCAGCTATGTCGTAAATTTTGGATCTGCATCTTGTAAAATGTCACACTTGTCTTCTGTATGCCTTCTTGTCTCCTAATATTACTAGTGTCATTGCGATTTCAATTGCAGGTCTTACAAATTGGCTCATTTGTCTTGTAAATCTGCACATCCATCTTGTCACCTCTTGTAATACAAATAGAACAAGTATAAGTTATTTTCTGAGATGGTCATTTTTGTCCATTTTTCCTCCTAACTTAATTTCACTGCCTTATAACAGTGCAATGATGTTTCATAAAATTATGAGGCTTTTGAGAAATATTTGGCTAGTTGGAGGTAGGTGAGCTTTTCCTGCTTAATCAAAAAATAACATAAGCCCTCTTTATATAAAAAATATCATATATATTGTATTTATTTATATATAAATCCCAAGCTGCTTTCTGTAATGATTTTTGCACTCTGCATATCTCAAATTAATTAATTTCCATATATTGTTAAAACAAATATTATTGTTAATGTGGCGATTTAAACTAAAATATTGTTGTAAATGTGGTACAAAAAATCATTAGTTGTAAATAATTTAAATATAAATAAATTAAAAAAAATAAAACTTACATGCTTATACCTCAATTTGAGATATAAGCATGTAATAAGCACAGGATGTAAGCACCAATTTTTAGACTCAATTTTTCTCTAAAAAGGCCCTATGTGGATTTTCCCCAGAATCAATGGATATTAGAAATTAAGGTGGCCCCACCGGACACATGAGAAGATTTCCAAACGACAAAAACAAATAAATATAGGGACAGGACATTCCTCCTCTTGGACAATTTTTTAGCACCCACTCACCCGTCAACTCACATATTGTTTTTTGTTTCTTTTGTTCTTACAATTATTTATTTTTTCAGTTTAATTAAAAAAGTAATATTGTTATTGACTTGACCAAATACTAGTCTTTTCTTTCTGCCATTTACATTCTTAAATTTGAAGTTGGAAACAAACCTCATGAAATAGCAGACCTTTCTTATTTCTTCTTATAGACTTGACCAAATTTACATTCACCTGATGAGACCTTTCTACTTCTGCCATTTACATTCTGATGAGAAGCATTACATTTGAAGTTGGAAACAAACAACATCAACCCCATGAATTAATTCATGCAAATCTCTCAAGCTTTCAGGTTATTTCATCTTATTGGTCTGCTATCTTTTAATCCTCTTCATAATTTTTTCCTAAGTTTCATGTAAATTTTCCAAATAAGTCAACATCACTTTTTCCGTTGTTCTAAGATCTCCTACTTTGGGTCTCTTCTTGTTCATCACTTTCAGAGGCATATATTTGCTGGAGCCGAAACAAACATCCAAATTTCAATTCAAGTCTTGAAGTAAAGAAGAGTTCTTAAATATGGAAAATTGTAGTATATTATAGGAGGAATAAAACCTGTATAGTGTATATTTAGATAGTTGGAAACATTTTTTGCTCAAGAAGCTGCACAGAGTATAATTTTTTTCATCCTTGCGATATCTGTTGCCGATGAAGAACAACAACGTATTGCGATTGTCGAGACCAAACATCACCATCATACACTCTGATTCGGTGAGAGTATGGTATTTCGACGTCCTTAATAATGGATCCCTGGTCTGGTCGCAGACGCCCAAAATCCGACACAAGCAGCACAGTGCTCTTTACCCTATCGACCACCCGATACAGCGCATTCGGATCTGAAACCACAAACACATGATTTACTTTTGGCAAGTATACTGTATACTTTTAGTGTTATAATTATAATTCTAATACCCCCGTTAATATTGCTTGCGGCAGAGCTATGATTTTTTATTTGTAGACCGCATAATTAATGGGGGAATTGGTTCGGCTCTCAATTTTTTCTTTTAAAATAAAGTTTTAAATACATTAAAAATTGAGGTAATTGAAATTGAGAAGAGACCGAAGTAAAATTGAGAAGAAATATCAAGCGCATAGATGCATGCCTACGCATAGATGCATGCCTAAAGTAGCCTACAGGGTACAAACGTCATTAGTTGATTAGCTAAATGAATGCCATAAGACAGGATTAAGTATGCAAGTTCCAAGGAAAATACCTCAATTAGTCTTTTTCTACTACCAGCATCCCATAAAATCACATAACCTTCATTGTCACCACTGGTTGGTTGAGATAGCTTACATGTTTCATTCGCATAGCCAATGCATGTTGCTATATCGTCATGATTGCCAATTGTATCAATAATTCCCAAATGCAAGTTATACCTGACAAAGTTAAGCTAAAGAGAAGTCAAAGCACATTGATGAAATTATAAAAGGAAATATGACTATGCTACAAACAGAAAATAAGGACTTCGTTTGGAGTATTGGAAATCCATATACAATAAACAGCAACCAAATAAATGTGTGTGGCTGCACCACAAGCGGACCTGTGTGTGTCTTCATTTTTCCGCCGCAAATAGACCTATGTTTGTGTCTGCAGGTGGCAACAATGTGGCTCCGCCATTGAATATTGTTAACTGAAAATATTGATGCAACATACTAAAATAAATGATGATGGTGTTAGATTTAAATGATAATAGTATAATTAAATATTATTAATTTTAAATTTAAAATATAAATTGTAAATTGAAAAATATCTATAAACCTAATAAGTCATCAACATCAAAACCTCGATTTTATTTGCAGTGATTTATCGATTTGTTTTATTTTAATAATTTAAATATATTATACTAAATATTAAAACTTAAATATACTTTGTTTGTTGCATTCATAATTTTCCGTTTGTTTTGTCAACATTTTCCAATAGCAACATTAATGAAATATAGGATCAAAAGTATACTTTATAAAGTTAATACACTAAAAATATACCTTATATAAAAATTAAAGGACTAAAAGTATATTTTAACCAAAAAAACTAAATCAATTACTTAATTATATCAAATATTAGGTATTATTAGATTATATATTAGTTTATAGGTTAGGCAAAATAATTTGGAGAAAAAACGATAAATATAAATACTTTTAAGTAATTTAATTAGCTTTCTTAATATCTCAAAAAAATCAATTATATTTTATATTTATGACCAAAATGAGTAGTATACTATAAAAGAATCAAGGGAAAATTTCACCTAGGCCTCATTGTAGCTAAATATTTCCTAAAAGCCCCCATAACTTTTTGAAACATCACTACAATCTTATGGGTAGTGAAATTAATTTCGGGAGGAAATGGTCAAAAATGACCCTCTTAAAAAAAAAATTTTAGACATCAATTGTAGGTTTTGCAAATTAGCTTTATTTGTCTTATAAATTTACTCATGTATCTTAAAAAAGCGTCACATCTGTCTTGTTAAGTCCCTCTTTTCTAGTAAATAGTACTAGTGTCATAGTCATTTCAATTATAAGTCTTAAAAATTAGCTAGTTATAAATTTTGGATAAACATCTTGTAAAATGTCATGATTGTCTTGTGTAAGCCTTCTTGTCCCCTAAATATATATCACTAGTGCCATTGTGATTTCAATTGTAGGTCTCTCAAATTAGCTCATTTGTCTAGTAAATATGCATATCCAACTTGTAAAGCATCATGTTTGTCTTATGAATCCCCTCTTATCTTATAAATAAGGTTAAGTAGCAAATTCACTCCGGAAATATAAACCCAACAGCAATATTGGCTTAGAAGTTTTTGTTATCTCAATGTTGCCTCGAAAATTTCAAAATATAGTAATATTTCCCTATTTCGTTAAAAAATTAATGTTGACCGTCAAAAAATTGATATTGATCATTAACTTTTAATAGAAATGAGCAACATTGTTATGTTTTGGAATTTTTGAGATAACATTGAGATAAGAAAAACTTTCAAAATAATATTGTTCCTCATCAGTGAAAATTTCTGAGGCAAATTTATTACTTTTTTTCTTTTTGATATAAAGGAAGGCTAAAAGCCAAAAGATACTAAAAAGAAATTACACCGAGGGAATAGATCCCAGACTTTCCTGGTCCACCATAGCTGTTAAAGCTAAAGGACATTCACTAAAAATAAGAGACTTAGATAGGCCCAACTTAGCCAAATAATCAGCGACCCTGTTGAGCACCCTCGGGATATAACGGAGGGAAACCACCCAATTCCTAGACACCAACTCTTTTATTCTATGAAATAAAAGGCTGCCAGAATTGAAGCTCACATCAGCTAATTGATCAATAAGGAAACATGCATCAGACTCCACTATTACATTCTTAAAGCCTAAGTCCCATACTAGATTTAAGCCTTCAAACAGGGCCCACTCCTCTGCTGCATTGGCGCTGCATATGCCGAGGAATTTTGAGTATACAGCAATCCAAGCACCCATGCTATCCCTCAAAAAACCCCCACACCCAGCTCTAGAATTGCTTTGAATCATTGCCCCATCAACGTTGAGTTTGACAGAGCCAAAGGGCGGGGGAGACCATGACAGAGGCGAGGAAGGTCATTTTGTTAACTCTAAATAAAACAAATACCAGTTACTTTTTGAGGAAGGTCATTTTGTCCATTCCCTCGTGAAATTAATTTCACTGCCTTTCATGACACTGCAATGATGTTTCATGAAATTATGAGGTTTTGAGAAATATCTAGCTATAGTGACAGAAGGTGAAATTTTCCCCATAATAGATATTAGAAATTCCTGGACCATGAAAAGATTTGCAAACGACAAAAACAAATAATACAGGAACAGCATATTCTTCCTCTTGGACAATTTTTTAGCCCCCACTAACTCACATCCTTTTTGTGTGTTTCTTTTGTTGTTAGAATTATTTATTTTTTTAAAATTTAAATGATATTTTTATTGACTTGACCAGACACTAGTCTTCCTTTCACTACTGAATCACCTATGACAGAGCAGACCTTTGAACTTCTGCCATTTACATTCTGATGAGAAGCATTTGAAGTTGGAAAAAAACAACATCAACCCCATGAATTAATTCATGCAAATCTCTCAAGCTTTCAGGTTATTTGATCTTATTGCTCTGCTATCTTTTAATTCTCTTCATAATTTTTCCCCAAGTTTCATGTAAATTTTCCAAATCAGTCAACATCACTTTTTCCGTTGTTCTAAGATCTCTTACTTTGGGTCTCTGCTTCTTCATCACTTTCAGAGGCATATATTTGCTAGAGGAGAAAGAAACATCCAAATTTCAATTCAAGGTTTGAGGTAAAGAGAAGTTCTTAAATATGGAAAATTCTTAGTATATTATAGGAGGAAGAAATAGTGTATATTTAGATTGTAGGAAACATTTCTTGCTCAAGAAGCTGTACAGAGTACAATTTTTAAGTTCATAATATTTTGCTTTCTTCAGTACTCTGATTTTGGCAAAAGCACTTTTCGCCAAAAGTATTGTCAGCAACATGGTAGTGAAAACGTAGATTTTACCTGAAAACGGAAGGAGAATGAAAAATCATAAAACGTAAAATCGTAACGTAGTAAAATCGTAAAAACTTAAAAGCGTTTGGAAAATTAGTAAAATCGTTTTAATGAAAAAAAATCGTAAAAATGTAAAATCGCAATGATAAAACGAGTTTTTAACTACCATATTCAGCAAGATCAAAGAGCACCACTGTTCATTGTTACAGAGTTACTTCGATAGCTTCTCTGTTGAAGATTTTATGGTCTAAATTACTATGAGTATTTAAGATGCAAATAACAGAACCATAAGGAAAATGATTTGTTATGTATACAAAAGTACTTTGACCTGTGTTTACTTTACAGGTACAAATGGCTACATCTGATGCATATTCAACAACAAGTTCAGAATCAAATCAGCAGCTTCAAAGGGCAGTTTCACCTCAGTATAGGACACCTTTCCATGATCTATTATCAGATACAGGTAATCTCTAGCTATATCCTATATATATGTTGATTCGTATGCAAGTTTCTTCACGGATCAAGCTCTAGACTCAGCCATATCAATATATTAGTTGGTACAATATCAGAGTGTGGATCTACAAAGACAAAATGGTCAGAATCTGTAAAGGATCCTATATATATATATATATATATATTCTAATTTGAGATGATACTTGGGTTATACAAAGTGATCATGAAAGAGTAATATTACCTACAAAATTGTCAGGTTACTCCTTCCGGTCTTACATATAGGCCACTTCTAACTATCTCACCAGAAGTAAAGAGAAGTAGTTAAATTACTGTTATTCTCGGAAAAGAAAAGAAAATTTCCATTTTATCCTTGTTAAATTCTCTGTCTTTGAGAATACTCACACTCTTATATGCAATCTTTTTACCCTGCTCATTTGTCATTTGATATAATTTTCCCTCTCTCTGCGGCAAGAATGATGAAAACAACAATTCTAATTAAAGATTACCTACTTCATGTGACTCAAGATTGAACTTCCTACTCTTAAAACACAAAAAATCCGAAGATTCTAAATAAATCTGAATCCACTAAAACATGTTTTGTTATCTTTTACTTGTTTCAGACAAATACCTCAAGATTTGTGTACCTCTTCATAAGGCAGCATTGAAAGGTGATTGGAAAGCAGTAAATCACATCATAGAACAAGATTCAACCCTTCTAAACGTGGCCATAACAAGGGGTTGGTTGACAGTTCTTCATGTAGCAGCAGGAGCAAACCATGTCCACTTGGTAGAAGAGTTGGTGAAAAAAATGAAGGGTAATGACTTGGAGTTGCAAGATTACAAAGGGAACACCGCCCTCTGCTTCGCTGCAGCATCTGGGAACACCAAGATTGCTGAAATAATGCTGCAGAAAAATGTACTCTTGCCAACAATCAGAGGTGGACAAGGAGTGACTCCTGTTGTTATGGCTGTTTTACAAGGGAAAAGAGAAATGGCATTATATCTATATCCTAAAACTTATGAAACTTTTGGGGACTGGGATTGGAATATACTGTTCTTCATTTCTATCAGATATGGAATCTATGGTAAGTATAAGGTTCTCCAACCTATGTAGAGTATAGGGTGTCGAACAAAATAGGTAAGTAACAAGGGAGCAGCATGCAATGATAAGTGCATGTGCAGGAAATAACTACAGATCCATGTTGCTTGCTTGTTTTGGTGCAGGAAATAATTATTGAAACATTTTGCAGATTTAGCCTTGCAAATGCTACGTGATAAGCCAAAGCTAGCTTTAGCTGAGGATGGAGACGATGGCACAGCTTTACACTGCTTAGCTCGAAAGCCTTCGAGTTCTGGTAGCCAGAGTTCAGCATATAAAAAACAGAGCATGAAGTCCAGTAAGTGACTACAATCAATACCATCATGAAAACTAGATCATTAGATTATTTTGTCCATTTATGTTATATAATGGGAACAAAAGAAATACTTATTATTATTGATTACTTGAAAGAAAGAAGGAAAGGAAGGTGGTGAAAGAAGTTACAATCAGTTCTTGCTTTAAAGATTCTCAAGAAGAAAACGGTTCTGTTCTTGCTTATTCATATTTTCATTACAATTGCTATCAATAATTACGCTTTGTGGAAATGGTTATTTAAGAAGAGTTTTCATTGCGAAATGAATTTGTTTCAGGTGGGGAACAGAATTTGGTCATTGAGCTTATTAGGAAAATTTGGAAAGAAATTCTACTTCAAGATGAGTCAAGCATGATGAGAGTCATAAGAGAACCTTCACCAGTTATGTTCATTGCAGCTGAAGCTGGGAATTTTGAGTTCCTAGCTGAGCTTTGGAGCACTTACCCTGATTTGATGTCAGAAAAGGATAGCCGAAACCGAAGTATAATTCACATTGCTGTCTTGAATCGTCATGCTAGTATCTTCAATCTCATACATGAAACAGGTCCAATCAAGGATTCCATAGTTTCTTCTGTGGATAGTGTTGATAAATGCAATTTATTGCATTTTGCTGCAAAATTAGCACCACAAGACCGACTTGACTTGTTCTCAGGAGCAGCTTTTCAAATGATGTCTGAGTTGTTGTGGTTTGAGGTATATATCTTCCCCCACAATTCAATGGTTTATGCATAAAGCACCTTTTACCTACTAGAGAAATACTTACTAAAGAGTACCACGTAATTTAAATTCTGTCTAATACTTAGAACATTTTAATCTTAGTTAGCAAGTAATTTATATGAAAATATTCAAAATTTTAATTTCTTTTCCAGCAAAATATGAGTTCATCATTTTGTTTTAGTTTTTTCAAATTAAGATGTGTATTCTTGAAAACAATTAAAATTTGAATTTTTTCCTTCATATGAGTCACCTACCAACTAAAATTAAAATGATATAAGTTGTCATGTTTTTATTGTATAGAGTTTTTAGATGAGGTAGTACACCTGAAATATTTCTTCTTTTACTTTATTTATTGGGCATATAACAAATTCATGTTTTGATGATGTGGCAGGAGGTGAAGAAGATAGTGCAACCATCATTCATAGAGATGAAGAACTCTGAAGGCCTAACCCCGAGAGAATTATTCACCAGAGAACACAAAGGACTGCTAAAAGAAGCAGAGTCCTGGATGAAGGGAACTGCAAATTCTTGTATGGTTGTTTCAACACTGATTACTACAGGAGTGTTTTCTGCTGCATTCACCATTCCTGGTGCTAACGACAACAACACAGGAGATCCTAACTATTTGAAGACTCTACCATTTCGAACATTCTCTATAGCAGATGTATCTGCGCTTGTTTCATCTGCAACCTCCATTTTAATCTTCTTGTCCATCATTATCTCACGCTATGCAGAAGAAGACTTCCTCAGGTCACTGCCATCCAAACTCATATCTGGGCTAATAGCACTGTTTGTATCTATCATCAGCATGATGGTAGGTTTTAGTAGTGCCTTCTTTGTAACATATTTTCATGGTCAGAAGTGGGTCCCTTGCTTTATTTCAGTACTTGCATTTGTGCCAATACCTTTGTTTTTGTTCCTGCAATTCCCTCTTTGCATAGATATACTCTATACCAAATACTTCTGTAGGTCTCTATTCCGACCAAATAAACATGTACTTTACTAGACTCAATGCTTGTGTGTGTGTTTGTATTTTTGACAAAGTAAGTTTAGTTTGGTCAAGGTCAAAATGTATTGTATTTTCGTGCAAGTCTAAGTTAAGACTTATTTCAATGATAAATATTTTCCCCAATCTCGAGTTTGATCAACCAATGAATTATTCTATGTATAAAATAAATGTTCCATTAAATTCAGATTAACTAGTATAATATAAAAAACTCACAAAACATGTTGAAATAGTATTTAAAAAAAAGTAGCCAGTATACTCTTAAGGCATATTTAAACTGCAATATCGTACTTTGTGTCTTTGTGATATAAGCGTGCGCTGTAATTTATTTTAACACTTATATTGTTAGTTTTTTCCTTCGGAATATTCAAGAATAACAGAAAAACAAACTCATCAATATCAACTGTTTGTTATTATAATTAATACATTTCAGCTATTAGAGTATTAAAACATTTGTTAAAAGCGCAGATCATTTTCTATTATTAACTTTCTATGTATTATTTATTATATATATAACTGGATATGTATATATTTCTTATATCATAAAATTTTAAATTTGTCATGTTAATATATATCATATGTGATAAAATTTATGGTTAAACCATAATTTAACCTCGGTCGTTTTAAGCATGCATATGGCTGGCTGGCTCATAATTTACCTCGGATTATTATATACATAGTCATGGCCTGAATCATGATTTAATTATTGTTATAAAACTGTGTGACTAACCCGTGAGTAAGTGAGTTAGACGCGACATTATTTTAAAGGTGCGTACGTGGTTGAACCGTATACAGTTTAATCAAAGGTTAACCGAATTGCCGTGGAACTAACCATGGTTTTCATAACCCTTCGTAAAATATATAATTTACTCACAATTTTGTTAACAAATAAGTGTAGTCTCAAGTATTTTTTGGCATACGGTTAATTTAGTTTGTTAATGAAAATTGTTACATGCATATGTTTATGTAGTTAGTTGTATACACTGGTTATTTAGTTTGTAACTAAAATAATTGCCGGAATTATATATTCCGAATGATCGCCACATATTTATTCGAGGATTTCGTATCATGTATTATAAAACAGATATTCCATTAATTTAACAGATAAATAAATTAAAAGGGGAATGATAACGAAAAGGACAATAATACATTATCAGGCACCAAAAACATCCAATAAATAAAAAGGCCGGGGAGAGATACTGATTATTGAATTGACTTTGTTGAGCGCTGCCCATACTTGATAGAGACCCACTGCACGAAACTTTTTATCTTATATTCTTAATTATAACAAAAAGCAAACGAACAAGTACCAAGAGTACAAATCCTATATTAGGAGGATTAGTTATAAGGTTGTAATCTCTAAAAAAAGTCTCGCAACAACTTTTCTGTGTGCAAAAACAAGTTTAAGCACAGAAAATGAAGACATCAGGTCCATACCATGATTACATTTATTTTTTGGACGAATGAATTAATGAAACATAGACTCATCGAAAACGAACGAACAAAGAACATATGCATAACCAATATGTCCTATATATGCAGAATCTGCTATGCACGTACTCGCATTCTTCCTTCATCGTCAAACCACTTGTTAACTTTATTATCAAAGAAGACTCTTGCTTGCTCCAGAATATGCATGAAGAAGGAAGAATCAAGTGTTTGAAGTGGAAACGATTTGCTGGATATTGGGGATATGAGTTCCAGGTGAGGCAGTCGTAGTAGTGGCCGGAGATTGAGAAGGGGGACCTTTTGAACCGTAAGAAAGAATAGCCTGAGGGTTGATTTTCCGATAATCCATTTCGGGTTAAAGCCTGAATAATGCAAATATTGGAACGAGTCGTCGCCCTGGTGTTGGTGTTGGTGTTGGTGTTTGATAGGCCACGGAGGGCGTTTGTGCCCATATATATAGGCATAGCCAGAGTAGAAGCAGATAGGCTAACATGCATGGCTTACTCAAGAAGCTTATTATGTAAGGAAAGGCACAGAAATTTCAAACGAACTTGTTTGAGGGATTAAACAGACGCGTTCAATTAATAAGCCGTGTTGCGCAATGAATAGTTGGAGGATAATTTCCAGGAACGTAACTAACTGTGAAATAAGCGACCAAGAGGGTGTAATACTGTTACTGTGTGTTTGTATGTACTATATACATATCATAAATATATATAGGCTAACATGTATATAAAGGATTAGAAGAAGAAGAAGAACGAAGAGATTGTGTTGAATCAGAAAGTTACAGAGAAAGTTCTGGGAGATCGCAAACATTTTCCATTTGGAGCTTCTTTGTACGGGTACGTACGTGTACCATTTTATCCCTGCCTTGCCTTTCATTTCACCACCATATCCTTTGACCTTGGCTCGATGTGGGGCCCCTTCAGTTTTAATGTCTAGGAAAATACACAATTACCTCCCAAAACTTCAATTTAATAACAATATTTAGGTTTTAAGTTAAAAGTTAAGTTATAAATATTGATTAGAAAAGTCTAGCTAAATTGCAAAAAAATCACAGGAGCTGATGACAGTTAAGTATTATAATCTCATATATGCAACTGTAATTTTGGAACCTCACAGTCATTAAATTAAAGTTTAATTTGGAATTAATTTTGGTTGAGATATCCACAATACAAGTCGTTTTATCCTAAATTTAATTGATTTAAAATACATGACTAAGATTAGTTTTATAATATCTCTTGAGCGTTTGATTTTTTTTTTAACCCTTTGCATGATTAAATATCATATGTAATTAATTTATTATAATCAATATATTAATAACTTATTCGGGAAGAAAGGTTGATTACGGAACCGCACTAATCTAGTATGGTACTCCCTCTGGTTTTTATTATAAGGAACCAACAAACAATTCTCTCAAACCAATAAAAACAGTTAAAATAAAAAAAATTGTCATACAATTTAAATAACTTCCAATATTACCCTTAGTAATTGTTCTACACTCTAATATTGTATTAATTATTACTCTCATGCACTACCCTTATTAATTATAGATATACATGAAAAAAAATAATTAATCTACTTTGGAAACAAGCAAGTGCCTTATAAAAAGGATCAAATACAATTACTAGTTGATGCTTTATAATAAGGATCAGAGGGACTATATGTTGGGAAAATAAACTCATGACAGTCTTGTTTGAAAATTAAAGTTAAAAAAAAAAAAAGCATTCACATGTTTTAAAAATAAAACTATATTGGTTAGTTGAAGCAAAAGCACAATATTAATTTAGTTAAGCGGTTGATATTTTATTCATATAGTTAATAAACTGTTGATCTGTTTGTGATTATAAACTAGCTATCACAACCTGGAGCCAAGAATATTGTGATTCACATCATACATAACAACATTATCTTAGTTAATCCCTTATAAAATTAAAGGAACTTTAGTATGTTAATCCCCAAAAGTTAGTTTGCCTTTTCACTTTCAAACAAAATATTCTTGACGATGCAAAGATAAAAACATTATAGTCCTACATGTATATAGGCTGATGAGGCAAATTAGGTTTTTCATTAATTGTTGATTACTCCTTATTATAAGGCACCTTATTATAAGGCACCAAATAACAATTTGTGAAAGTCAATAAAGTTAGCCTACAATTTAAGTAACTTCTAATATTACCCATATTAATTGCACTAAACTTTAATATCATATTAATTATTACTCTCACCCACTACTCTTATTTATTAGGGGCATAAATGGAAAAGAATAATTAATGCTCTTTGGGAACAAGCAAGTGCCTTATAAAAAGGACTTGCCTTATAATAAAGATCAGAGGGAGTAGTACTAATTAATTTAAGTTTAACTTGAAGCTTGAATGGAAACACGTAGTCATGAACCTTTAAGTATTAGTGTCCACATGACAGCTCACCATGGTGTAAGTTAACTACCCCTTTTAGGCGGTCAACTGGTCAACGTTGCCAGAACCCAAAATTGGCAAACACTTCCCATGCACAAATGAAAGGGTTTACGTTCACACTCTACATATCACCGACACGGCTTCAAGACATTCGTGTTAATTACTCGGAAATTAAACACAACTTTCTACGTAAATTACTAATTAATTTATTAATTCCACAATATATCTCTTGCTTGCGTCCATGTTAAGCTATGTTAGGCTATATATATATATCCACGTTCATTCCCCATCAAGTTTCATTCATTCACAGAAAATTAAAACCCATTCTATCTATCTCTCTGATTGATCAATAATTTTTGTGCTTAATTAACTACGAGTTCTTAGAACATCAACATCCAGAGCATTCTTTGCCCTACCTTTGGTTCGGCTCCTCAGACTCAGGGTTCGAACACAAAACCTGGCACTCGCATCCCAAACACCAAGGGTCACTTTTATACCAATCGATGACTCATTTCATAATCATATTCCATTGATCGCGTACGTGACATTCTCTAGTTTTCATAGTTTATGGTTTAGTGTTATGATTAGTTTTTTTTGTTACGTGCTTATTTTCATCAACATATATAATCCTTCGGGCTCCATTTTCATGCAGATTAATCTTGCGGGTGAAGCCTCTCTGCGTCATTGATTATGTACATAGCACATTAATTTGTTCGTGGCATAAATATAAGGCACATTAATATGATTGTACTATTCTTATTCTTTATTTATTCGTTTAATTTTATGCCTATGATTTGATTTGATTAATAATTGAGTTAATAATATTCATTGGAAAGCTGCTAAATCTGTCTCGTTCTTGTACTTTTTGTAATCTTTGGAATAAAATAATGAGATAAGATAGCTGGATCCGTGTCTATCAGATTTGGCCTTTTGGTCTTGGTCGACGCTGAAAAGTTCGAAATAGACAATTAACGCCGCAATAAATCTCTGTTTTCAACTTCTCATGATGATGCTCGCTTTTTTTCTCCCCACGCACTCGTGTGGGAGTCTAGGTCTCTCCGACAAGCGTGAGAGGGTTACGGGTGGTGCTACGGAGGGTGATCGGAGCGGTGTAAGGCGGATCAGAGGGGCTATCGGAGCGGTGCAAGGCGGATCGGAGGGGCTATCGGAGTGGTGCAAGGCAGATCGGAGGGACTACCGGTGCTGTACGCAAATCAATCGCGGTGATTGTGGTTGAAGTAGAGCGAAATTAACTTCAGTTGCAGATGGCGGAGTGCCAAATCTCATCTCCGTTGGTCTGGCGTGACACAGAGACGGAACAAATTCTGATCGGCAAGGTGCTCTCTAACAAATCCTACACGCGAGCGGCTGTGGAAGCAATCCTGAGGAAGGCTTGGAATCTACCTGAGGGATTTGAAGTCATTGAAGTCAATGGTAACACGTTTATGTTCAGATTCACAGAGAAGGAGGAGCTTAGCAGAGTATTAAGAGGTCGACCATGGCTGATCAATGGATCCTTACTGAATCTCTTGGAAAAGTCAAAGTATAAGGCATGCGAAGAGTATGATTTCAGCCGTCCCGGTGTGGATTCAGATGCACAACGTGCCTATGGAGGCGCTATGCCTGGAAAACGCAGTTACGATAGGCGGATATGTTGGCGAGGTACTGATGGCTGAGGATCCTTGTCAAAATGGCAGGTATCTTTGTGGCTTTCTCCGTGCTAGAATCTTGCTTGATCTAACGAAAGCGCTTGCGTATGGCTTCTGGATGCCTCGGCCAGATGGTAAACAGGTATGGATATCCATCAAATATGAGAAACTACAGTGTTTTTGTTATAATTGTGGAAGGATCGGACATGATAATAGAAGTTGCAAATCTGCTAAGCTGATGTCGATTGTTAATCCGGAGGTGCCTCGGTTTGGGGCTTGGCTCACCACTACTGCGTGTCGTAACTGGGATGAGGTGTTGGTAGTGATTCGCAGTGACTGGTGTGAAGCTGAGCATGTGAGGAAGAAGAAAGAGGAAGCAATAAGGAGAAGGAACGCCAAGCTAATCGGAAATCTGAGTCAACCTCAATGGCGAGAGGATGAGGAGTTATTCGTCATTAAAATACATAATCACTTGGTGGCGAATACTAGAAGTGCACAAAGGGGGAAATCAGGGGGGAGATCTCCGAAAGGCGAGGAAGCAATCAATATAGGCAGCACTGGTACAGACTCAGTCATACCTCAACCAAGAAGTGGTAGAATGGACAAGCAAGCCATTAGCAGTGAAGAAGTAGCAGAGACGGCTACTCACTTGAACTCGGAGGACGTTGACAGGGCTACTCGTGATGAAAACCTCAATAAGGCAGAGAAGGTCTGCAGCAACCATAAGGAGAATTCTATGGCAATGGTAGTGTATGAAGGAAAGGTTCTAGGTGATATAATCAACAGAATTGAAGACCTTGGGCTAAAACGTAATGCAGTTGAGGAATGGGAGACATCGGAGGCAAAGAGAATAAAATCAGTGGCAATAATTCCTGATCCCAAGCCAAGGATATCGGTGTATGCTGATAAGTTGAAAAAAGAGAAGGCCAAAATTCGAAGAAATGTGAAAAGGAAGGGTAGGGATCCAAGGATGATGAGTAGGGAGATAGAATGGATATGGCAAGAGAGATGGAATTCTCTTTGGAGGAGCCCGCTACTGATTCTGGATTTGTATTCAAAGCAAGAGGTGGTAGAAGAACAAAATGTAATGTTGAGGGTGTAGGTGGCTGGCCTTCAACAGCCACCGGGGAGCCATGAGGTTGTTATCTTGGAACTGTCAAGGTCCAGGGAGAGCCTTGTCAGTTAAAAATATGAGGGAAGTAGTAAATAAGTTTCAACCCTCAATACTCTTCCTGATGGAGACCAAAATGTGTAGTGGAAAATTAAAAAGAATCAAAAGAAAGTGTGGGTTTGGGCAGGAGCTTGTAGTAGAACCAAGAGGTTTGGCTGGTGGTCTGGTTGTCTGGTGGCGTGACTCAATAACGTTTACTGTGTTGTATCAATCTAAGAACATTATTCATGTTATGGCTGAATCCAGCAGCTTAAATTTGCCTAAATTCTTTTCCTTTGTCTACGGGCCACCCAAGGAGGGTGAGCGGCGGGTTGTCTGGAACATATTGCGCAGATTAGCAGCAAGTATAGAGGGCTCCTGGCTTGCGGTAGGTGACTTCAATGATTTTTTGTCATAGTCTGAAAAAGAAGGAGGTAACCCGAGGTCGATGCGAAAAATTATTAACTTCCAAAGCCTTGTATATGATTGCAATCTACTGGACTTAGAATTTAAAGGGGCTCGTTTCACCTGGTGCAATAAGCGTGGCGGTAGTCTTGTAAGGGAAAGGCTGGACAGAGCTCTTGGCAATGTGGAATTTAGAGAGGAAGTTGACCATGCTTTGGTGCTTCATGAGGAACCCATTGGCTCGGATCATCACGCCTTGGTTGTAGATTGCTGCTATAGTGAGGAGAAAAGGACGAGAACCTTTCAGTTTGAAGCTAATTGGGTTCAGCATGAAATTTTTTTGCTTGCTGTCCATGAAGGATGGAATGAGGTAGATGGTGTGATGGAGGATCGTGTAGTTAATTTGGTAAGACGCCTACAAGCCTGCCAAAAGAAACTTGTAGTATGGAGTAAGAGGGAGTTCCCGAATTTCAGAAAGGTGATTGAGCATCTGAAAAAGGAGCTAAATATTTGTTATTCTGGCTTTATGACAGCAACACATCTAGTGGAGACAGAGGAGATAGTCAGGCAGATTGAAGAGGCATGGAATAGGGAAGAGTCCTACTGGTGGCAGAGATCCAGGGTGTCATGGCTGAAATGTGGTGATAGGAACACACAATTTTTCCATAGTACTGTCGTACAAAGAAGACAACGGAATAAAATCCTAAGACTCAAAGATGATAATGGGTTATGGCTGGAGGAGAGTGCAGATATCAACAAAGCTTTTGGCGAATTTTATTCAAAATTGTTTCAGACCAGTGGTAACCGGCCAATAGAGCAAGCTCTGTCGTATGTTAAGAAGGTAGTCAGTGATAATGACAACTCCCAGCTGATGGGGGAGGTGTCTAACGAGGAAATTGAGAGGGCTGTGTTCCAATTAGGTGCAAATAAGGCCCCTGGACCTGATAGGTACTCCGCCTTGTTTTATCAAGCGGCTTAGAAGGAAGTGAACAAAGAGGTTTGTGAAATGGTGCAGCAATTTTTTAATGAAAAGGCAGAGCTGCAACAGATTAATGATACTAACATAGTATTGATTCCAAAGGTGGATAAGCCAAAGGGGCTAAGTCATTTTCGGCCTATTGGTCTTTGTAATGTATCTTACAAGATCATTGCAAAAATTATGACAAACAGAATGAGATCACTGATGTGCAGAATTATTTCACCTAACCAAATGTGCTTTCATAGCAAATAGGATGATACAAGACAACATTATTATTACTCATGAGGCTTTTCACTACTTGAAGCACAAGAAGACAAGTAGAAAAGGGGAATGTGCTATAAAGGTTGACATGAATAAGGCCTACGATAGAATTGAGTGGGATTTCCTTGAAGAGGTGATGTTACGGATGGGATTATGTAGGGGCTGGGTTGAGTGGACCATGAAGTGTATCTCTTCAGTGCGTTTCACGCTGAAAGTATATGGGCGCAGAGTTGACACGTTTGCCCCTGAAAGAGGTGTGAGGCAAGGTGACCCATTGTCACCATATATGTTCATATTGGCTTTGGAGGTACTATCTCTCATGCTGCAGACACACACAGAGAGGAAGGATCTGACTGGTGTGAAGTTGGCTAATAAGGCCCCTGTGTTATCACATTGTTTCTTCGCCGATGACGCGATTCTGTTTATGAGGGCTGATGAAATTAATTGTAAGGTCATTAAAAGAATATTGGATACCTACTGCGAAGCATCAGGCCAGGTTGTGAATCTGGAAAAGTCCAGTATATTCTTTTCTGTGAATACGCTGTCGGAAATCAAGAACTCAGTTTCAGCGTGTCTGGGTATTAAACATTCGGATAGTGCTGGTAAATATTTGGGCTTACCAGTCGTTTGGGGACGCTCCAAAGCTGCCTCATTAGCATATGTAAGAGATAGGATTGGCCTGAAGATGCAGGGGTGGAAACAGAAGCTATTATCGTTTGTTGGAAGGGAAATCTTAATTAAAGCTGTTGCAAACTCAATTCCCACATATCCTATGACGTGCTTTCTTTTACCAAAAAAATCCTGCATGGAAATTGATAGCCTTATATCTAGATTTTGGTGGGGGCAGCAAGGTGAATCAGGAGCTATTCATTTGCGCAACTAGAAAAGTATGACCATGAAGAAGAATGAAGGTGGTTTGGGGTTTAGAGATCTATTATGCTTCAACAAAGCGCTATTGGCAAAGATGGCGTGGCACATCATTACTCAACCAAGGGATCTATGGTGTAGAATTCTAAAGGGAATCTATTTCCCTAAGGGCAGCTTTCTCAATGCAACTAAGGGAAGCCACGCGTCATGGGGCTGGACTAGCCTCTTGGCAGGACGTGATTTACTGATGAAGGAATTATGTTGGAAAGTAGGAAATGGAAAGCTCATTAGCATTTGGGAGGAACAATGGATCCTTGGGTTGAAACACTATAAGCTGGATAGGGAGAATTTATCTGATGAAGAGAAGAAGTTGAAAGTGGCAGATCTGATATGCCAAGGCAGATGGAATCTCAGCCTAATTCAGTCAAAAATTACTGAGGCGGAAAAGGAACAGATCTTAAAGATGCCGATCCCCATCAATTTATGTGAAGATCGTGTAGTCTGGATGCATAATAGGGATGGGTCTTATTCGGTAAAATCTGGATATGCAGTAGAGAAGAGTAGCAGTGAAGGTGTAAAAATTAAAGATCCAGGTATGTCATTTAATGTTCCCAAAGAATTGTGGAAATGTGTTTGGAAAGTTATAGTTCCACCAAAAATTCAGCACTTTCTGTGGAGAATGGTGCAGAGCTATTGCAACGAAAGAGGCCTTATTCAAGCGTAAATGTGCTGCTAACCCCCTCTGACCTGTGTGTTTGTGTGTACCTGAAACTATTGAGCATATGCTTTTTCTTTGTCCCTGGACTCGCCATTGTTGGTTTGGCAACCCACTATGCCTTAAATTTAGCAAATGGAGTATCAAACGCTGTGAGGAGGTATTATGCGATATGTGCAGGGCAAAAACTACCTAGATGAATATGGTAAGGCAACTTGTTTGCAACCATGTGTTGGTGGATTTGGAAGAAACGCGCAATTGGGTATTTAGAGAAGAGAAGCTGTGGCCAAAGAGGTAGTCCAGTGGTTAATGCCCAGGTGGCAATTCTCGAATTCAAGAGAAAGTCGCCGTGGTTGGCACCGAGTCCTTGATGATGGCATTGTGCGTAATGCAAAATGGGTTGTGCCACCGGGAGGATGATCAAGATAAATGTGGATGCATCTTACAAGGTCGGCGATGAGGCAAGCATTGGTTTAGTGTGTAGAGACTATCGGGGAAGATATGTAGGAGGAATGGGGAGTGTTGTACAGGCGCAATCCCCTTTCATGGCTGAGTGTATAGCATTTCGTGAGGCCCTAATGTGTAGACATAGATTTCGGGCTAACCATATTATTGTTGAGACAGATTGTGAGTCTTTGTACATGCTATTAAAGAAGGGCTCAGCGGCTGGTTGTGAGTGGAAGAGCTGGGATTTGCTGATAGAGGTGCTCGGATTGCTGAAGATAGTGCAGGGAATAAAGATCTCCTTGGTTTCCTGACAAGGTAATTGTGCTGCTGATTGTATAGCAGCTATTGCTTTAAAGAGGATGTACCAGCATCTATGGCTGGACCGCATGCCATCCTCTTTAGGCATATTTTGGGTCGTGATCGATCGATGCTGGGTTCGCCGATAGCAATAGTAGTGTAACAAGGGACGAGTGAAGGTATTGGCTGATTTTTGGCCACCGTGTCGATGCTTCTTTGTTAGATGTTCTTGGTTATTGTTGTTTTGCTCTTAGTATAGATATTGACTAGCGGTTTATTTTCAAGTTCTTTGTTGATAATATCTTATATAGGTTTTATTGTATGTGATTGCTTTGTGGTATGATGAGTGATAGGTTATACGTTAGTTCTTTTCGGTGTTTCTTGGCTTCGGCTATTAGTGATTGTAACATTTGATTTGATTAATAAAATTAGATTGTTTTGGCCAAAAAAAAAAAAAACTTCTCATGATGATGGGCAAAGTTGTCAAACTCACAAGTTTAAGTAAATTTATGATAATAAGGTAAACTCATTTCGTGAACTCGAATAGTAAACTCTTACGTAAACTTGTAAGAGTTTACTTTTACCATTAAATATATATTAATAGTGTATAATTAAATAATTAAAATATAATAAATAACAACAATTTTATTTAAATATTTTTTAAATTCAAATAATTGAAATAAATCCATCAATAACCTTAATTTATTATATTTAACAAAGAAATTTCCATAAAATTTGTATTTAAAGTCGTGAGCATGATCAAATTGAAGAAATTAACACAAGTTTAAGGATGAATTAACACGATTTTGTAAGTTGGAAATGTAAAAACGGTAAACTTCGATATATAAACTCGTGAGTTTAATCAAATTTACAATGATCACGAGTTTACTAGAGACTCGACTTGATTTTATAAGCTAGAAACGTAAAAATGCTAAACTCAAAAAGTCAACTCATGAGTTTGACAACAATGGATATAAGTGTGTGCAACAACATAAACTAAGACCTCTCACGCAATATATGATTCCTCCACTTACTATTTTTTACTTACCATTTTGATCCTATTTATGAGTTCACTTTGACCAAAACTCACATATTAGGGAGAGGTAGTTAACTCAATAATTATAGGGATAAATTTTCAACTTTGTTGTTACATCCCTATTGGCCTCGCCCTTTTGGGTGGCGGGTAGTGTGATACCTCTTAATTCCTATATTATATTAATTAATAACATGTATCAAAGTAAATTATGCAGTAGAGCATACATTTGTTTTGGGGGTAGTGTACTGGTAAGATATTACAAATCTTGGTTACAAATTTAAAATATAAATACATATAAATATCTACAAATCTTCCTCGAATGATTTGAAACCAGTCCGACACCTTCATGTGCTAGCATCCACCACTTTATCATGGGAGCTACTTCCAACAAGCTGTAAATACATAGGTAGCAACATGGACTGGAATCCTAAAGGATCCCAGAGTAACCGTTAATCTCATACACAAAGTATATTCAGAGTATGTAAGAAAACCATAAATATATACAAACCACAGCATTCAGTAAATCGTACATAGCGAGGCACAGAGCCTAACCCGGAACAAGCAGTCTTTATAGCACATAGCAAAGATGCAGGGCACAGCACACAGCAAGGCCTTAGTTGCATATAGCGGGTCGCACATAGTGGGTTCCTGTTCCAAAGCGCTTGGAAAATAACAACACTGAATGCATACACAATCATGGTAAAGCATACATATAAAGACATACAAAGCGTATGAGCATTAAGGTTAATACCTGGTAAATTCTTAGATTGATAATCAACTCCCAAAATTCCTTAAAGCTTCGAATAACGATACTTCTTGTCTTTGATCTTAGCTTTTCCTTGAAATCTTTCCTCTTTGAACTCCATTGTATTTTTAGTCAAGACATCAAAACAACACACAAGAATCATTCATCAAGGTCTTAGGAATGTTTATGAGGATTGAAGGGAGTAGAGCAAGAATCCAAGTCCTACTTACCTTGATTCTGTGATTGGTTTGGAGATCTGACAGCATCTCCACCATGTAAATAGCGCCAAACACCTCATATAAAGAATCCAAAATTATAGAAACATTGCTTTTGCCAAGAGGAACAACATTAGAGAAGGCCCCGGAGCTAAAAACACCAAATCGGAGGTGAAATTGGCCTCATTTCTTCTCCTTCCCTCTCTATTTTGTTTTTTCCTCTCTCTCCCCTCTCTTTTCCATGTTTTGGCCAAGAATAACCTAAAGACAAAATGAGGGAGAAGGGGGTATATATAGAACATGAGTGTGGTCTAGAACGCGCCACGTGTATGGTCCAGAATGCACTACTTGTCGCGCCACGTGTCCTCTTTCCATTGGATCAACATAAATGTAGCTTTATACCTTGTCATGATGACGAGACACATGTCTTGTTCTTATTAAACCAACACAAAAGCAACTTTATCTTTGCCATGATAAGAGACACGTGTCATAATCTTATGGTGATGACTCAAAAGCTATGTTATCATCATGGTTTAGGAACCCGACTCGACCGGCCCGTTCAGACCGGAAACCGGCAAACCGGCCTGAATACCGGTCCGAGTTAGGCTAAACATGAGCTGACTCGGTCAACTCGCCCTGAATCGGCCGAGTTGGGAGTCACCGAGTCGGGAAAAAAAACCAGAGACCAGAAATACAGAGATCTAAAAAAAAAAGAGTTGGGTTGAAACAGAGATCGAGATCGACGAAAGCACGGTGAAAAAGATGAGATCTGACTATTATTGGCAAGGAAGATGGCCAGGGTATGAAGTCACGTGTTCGTCGACGGTGATCTCATATTCGCTGAAGAAGGTGACCGGTGAATTGTGGAGAAAACTATGAAATCTCTAAGGCGACGGCGGCGGTATCTCATATCCCCCGAAGGAGGTCCTGTCCAACGCCGGAAAATCGAATCGCAGACGAGAGAAGAGAGAAGTGTCAAGTGTGAGGTGAAGAGAGAAGAAGAAGAAGAAACCGCGTGTGAAATGGTTCACTTGCGGTCTAATCACTTGAGAGAAAGAAAATTGAAAGGCTGGCACTTGTACTTGATTATTGCTTTGTCCAAGAAAAAGTACTTGATATTGCTTTGGGTTGCATGTTTTCTATTTGCGGTTTGCTTTTTTTAAAATATAAATATTGGCCTCGCATGTTTGCTATCTCGAAGGTTTGCCTTTTTTTTAAATTATTATTATTAAAAATATAAATATTTTTATCTATTCTAATTAAATTATATTTTTTTAATTAATATCGGTTTGACTCCGTCGACCCACTAACCCTTGACCCATTACCTCCATCGCCAAAGTGACCGGTTCGGTTTTCAAAACTTTGGTTATCATTAGTCATCATGACCTTACTTTATTAAAGTCACTTTATCGGTGCCATCTTCCAAAAACGCAGGGTACACCAATGTGCCCTGGAAATGCGATGTACACACTTATACCAACACATTTTTGCACAACCAAACGTCCTACGCCTTAGGACATAGTTGGGTAACATCTTTTTCCAACCCAATGGCATCGTATAGGTCTTTTGTGCTCATTTTTTATTGGCACTTTAATTCTATGGCTTATACATACTAGGTTCATTGACCCGTATAGCCGAGTTACTTAGTCCCTTAGAGGCTTCCTGTCTCTTGACATTCTTGAGATTCTTCCCGAATTGGGCTTAGTCATCCGCCTACTTTAGGCTTATTCTCAAATCCTTAGGCTCAAAATTCAGGATATTACATTTGCCCTTTATTATGATTGGGTATTTGAAAACTATTTTTTTCTCTCTCTCTATCTTCATGAGTATAATTAATGTGGGTATAATTGTCACAATCTCATTCATTACATGAAACTAGAGTTATAAATAGGACCAATTTTTTTTTTTGGTAAAAATGGACTTATAAATAGAACCATAGTGGTATACTATAAACTCCCTTCGTTTTGTCTATAAATAACTTTTATTCTTATTGTGCAAAATAACTGTCGATTAAGATTGGTTAAAATTAACAAATATGTAAAAAATATCATGTTTCTTCCAAATATGCCATTATCTATGAAAATAGCCTAGGAGTGAGAATGAGTAACAAATATGAGAGAGTATGAGTATAAAATATTAGAGAAAATGTATAATAAATGAGTAAATGAAAGAGAATTATTAGTGGTGAGTGGGGGACAATTAATATAAAGATGTGTATTTAATATGGGTATAAAAGGAAAAAAGTTGTCTAAATTTTGAAATACAAGGAGAACGTTTATTATAAAAAGGACCAGATAGAATACTAAATAAAGCATATGTCACAACTAGTTTAAAACTTTTTGTTTGTTCTAGTCTCCATTAAAAACTTCATTATATCAATTAAGCTCTTTGAGGCTAGATGGGCTGGTGAAATAGGAAGTTGTGGGTTTGATCCCGCACGTAATTGATCCAAGGTAATTAGTGTCAACCCTTTTAATTTAAAAATAATACGCGTATAATAAATTTATCCACCTTACACCCACCACTATTCTAATATGGAACATACTTAGATTAAGTT
Organism: Acacia acuminata; assembly: GCA_019022655.1. Taxonomy (NCBI): domain Eukaryota; kingdom Viridiplantae; phylum Streptophyta; class Magnoliopsida; order Fabales; family Fabaceae; genus Acacia; species Acacia acuminata. The sequence continues at coordinate 129,720 of JAFJYI010000450.1, read as the reverse complement.
CCTTATATTCATTCAAGTTCTTTGATGATACGTGGACATGTGTTTTATTTTATAAATACTATCATTTAATTATAAATCCACATAAAAATGAGACATATGGATGGCCATATGTTATTAAAGAATTTGATAAAATGGATATAGAGAATTCGATGTAAGTATTGTCTTGATAAATAGACTATATAGGCATGGGCTGAGTCAAAACTAAAGAATGAGAAGAGCCTAAATTAAAAGAAACTTGTAGAACTCCCTTTAGTCATTAATGCAAGACTTACTTTATAGTTTAATTTAGTATCAAGGTTACCTTTTTAAAAAGTTAGAATAATGATAAATTACATTTTATAAAAATGGCAAGTATATAAAGATATTTACATATCATCATAACACCTATACAATTGCAAGAAAATTATTATAGCTTGTGGGTTCCACCAACCTTTCTTCTTGTCTCTTTGTCTCCAGCTGTTTTTATTATTATTTATTTATTTATGGTTTTTTTTTTCCATGTTCCAATGCTCTTCAAGTTTTCTAAATTCTTTTTGTTCATAAACCAACATTATCATATATTATCAAATAATTCTATAACATTATTTTTATTTAATAATTACATCACCGGTTTAACCCAATGATCTGACCGACTTAATTGTTTCAACCGACTTAATTGTTTCAACCATGACTCATTAATCTTTTCAGCTTGAAGTCTGGTCTAGCTCTTAAAACATTATTGTCAAGACATTTAATTTATAAATAAATTTCAACACAATTTAATTCGTTTACTCGGGAAAATCTTTTCAGCTTGAAGTCTGGTCTAGCTCTTAAAACATTATTGTCAAGACATTTAATTTATAAATAAATTTTAACACAATTTAATTCGTTTACTCGGGAAAACCAGCATTACATCTTAAAAATTGGTGAAATACTTTATATGTAGGAAAAGTTCCACTTTTTTAGTGTTTTTGGGAGTTTTCTCTCCTAATATTGTTTCTTCCCTTTTTTTTTCCCTGATCCAAACTAAGGGCTAATTTCAGTAGAGAAGGTGATATATATATATATATATATATATATATATTGACTACTGCCTCTTATTACAAGTTAATGGTTATATTCTGTTTTGATATGCATCGTTTAATTTATATAACTAACTCGTACGAAAATGCTTGAAAAGTTAATCAATCTGGGTCACGTGGAATTGAAATTCTATTTAATTTACAAGTATGTGTATTTTTTTTTTTTTTTTACAAGTGTGTGTATATATTTTTTTTTTATAAACAAAAGTTTTGGAGGGGTTTGACATCAGTCCCCCACCACCAAGGTCAGGGCACGGCCCCGGGCTCTATGAGCACTTATTGGGGACTTACGAGATCGCCTACCAAAGGAGTCCCAGCGACGGCAGAGGGGATCGAACCCACGACCATTTAGGCCTAGTCCTGGATCCCTTACCATCTATGCCAACTCTTATTGACACAAGTGTGTGTATATATATACACATAGGCGGACACAGGGGGCTAGGGGTGGCCAAAAAAAAAAAAAAAAAATACTACATATAAATCAGTGCTAGACTAGAATGCGGTGGGCTTTCCCTCAAAATATCCATTTAATATCATGTGGGCCAATAGCCACCTATCAAATATTAAACTAATAAATCATCAAAACAGATCCCACACGTGATTAGATCAAGAGCGTTTGAGATTTAATTCTCCTTCGTTGTAATCTATTTTTGTAATGTAGGCTTTATGCCAAAAAAAAAAAAAAAAAAGATCCCACACGTGATTTTAGCCACTTTCATATATATTAACATCAACATGATAAGTTAACAAATCCCTAGATTCCATTCGGCCTTGTCATTATCTTCTTCCTCTCATTGGTGGCTCGTTAGCCATTTCTTTCAACAGCTTATAACAAATTTTGAGAATTAATAAAGTACTCAAAACACTTATTTTCATTAAATTTCCTTCATGAAATTTATTATACATGATTTTATCCTTCTAATGATACTACTTTTATATTGATTAGAGAATATTTTAGTGTTAGAATTTTGGGCAAGTTTTAAGTTTTGTTAAAAGATAGCCATGTGAATATAGGTGATGCTTTGATTACATATGAAGAAAAAGAAATTGTTTTGAGTTTTAACACGGATTCAATTATAGATAAGTTTAACAATGTGAAAACACGTAGAGTAAGAGTCAAGTGAAGTAATCTTAATATCTGTGATAGATTTCTTTCAATTTCTGTATATTAGGTTTATATCGTATTTCAAGTACTTTTATTTATAATGTAGCATTTTTTATTTTGCCCCCGGTGAATAAAATTCTTGGGTTCATCCCTGTATCTATATATATAAAATAGGGACTACTTTAATTTGTGTCTGAAGATCAGTACCGATTACAAACATCAAAATCTGATGTATTATTAGCTTTTTATATAAAAAAGGTAGGGATGTCGGCACTCCCCAAACATTTCATGGAAAGTTCTAGTTCCATTGACTTTTAAATCATTACGCGTATCAAGGTTTTCTTGTCCTCCCAAATATAGCAGTACAATTGTGGGGCAGCCCAATATAATTTTTTTTTTTGGCTGAAATAGCCCGATATAATTTCAATATAACTAGAGTTTGAGTTTTTCTAATAAATTAGACCGTGTGGGAAACCTTCTTTCATCTCTCGCTCTACAAGTTTCTAAATTCAAAGTCTAGGAAATTTGAAGGAATTTTCACGTGTAACAGAACCCGCAGTTTAAATAGATTCTGATTATAATGTCGACTTTCTAATTTTTATAGTATATTAATACGGTCAACTAAAACGTGTATGTTTGAGAAGTGATTAGGTACTATAAACTTAATTTATATTTCTAGAAAGTTTTGAACTCTTCAGCTCCTGGAATTTCTTGGACAGTATGCGATCAATTGGCAATTGGAAGAGCGTAATAATATTTATTTATTAAATGTAATTATAATTAATAAGGTTCAATCTTCATGGATATGTAGAGTTCAATTCATTTCTGGATCTTGATGATCGTGCTATATACGTTGTTGATGACGAGACTTAAAAGGTGGCTTTAAAGTGCATATAACTAAAAGCGATTGGATCTTGTACAATATAGAGAATCAAAAACCTAAAAGAAGGCCCTTTCAAATCAAATGAATATTGTCTCTATTATTGGAATCAAATATGGACAAGCAGCTAATTAAGTCAAACCCAGACGAAAACCAAACAAATAAACTTAAAAATTACAACCCCTTTTATTCTAATCTAGTTTACAATATAATTTCCTCTAGACACAATCCCTAAAAAAAACTATTTTTTGCGGCGGAAAAATTCCCACGCAAAAAAGCCATTTTCCGTCGCAAAACCGATTTGCGACGGAATTTCGAGGGGAATGAAAAAAAAAAACTTCCGTCGCAAAAAAGCCCTCGCAAACCAAATTTCCGTTTCGCAAAAATGCTTTTTTCCGTCGCAAATTCCAAAATTTGCGAGGGAAGTATTTTCCCTCACAAATCTCGAAATTTGCGAGGGAAAATCATTTCCTCGCAAAATTGTGAAATTTGCGAGGGAAAATGTTTCCCTCGCAAAATACCATTTTGCGAGGGAAAATTTTTCCCTCGCAAAATCAGGATTTTGCGAGGGAAACATTTTTCCCTCGCAAATTTCAATTTATTTTTTAAAAAAATATAAAAAATCAGAAAAAAAAAAAAATTACATAAAAAATATAAAAAATTAGAAAATAAAAAGACTTGTATATCATAAAAATAAATTGTAACAATCATAAGAGTTTACATAAGAAAAACAAAATATTACAATTGCCCAATACAAGTCCTATTCTTTTTACAAGTCCCAAGACAAGTCCTATTCCTTTTACACAATCAACAAATAATGGAATGACAACAATATTGACTAAATTATCTTACAATTCAAATGGGTGAAGCAATTTGAATGTGAAGCTAAACTAGTGCCAGGGTCACTTTCAACAGGAAAGCTCTTCTCAGAAGCTGTGCTGCCAATCCTATTTGGTGGCCAATACTGAAAAACTGATATGCCTATTATGTTCCTGGCTGGCAAGGGCCCCCTGAATAAGTTATAATGTTATATTCATGACATGACAACATCAAGATATTGGGGCGAAACAAAGCATGTTTAAAATGATGAATCTAGGAAATTATGAATTTAAAACACCTACCACACATGCGAATCACAGCTATTGTTACAATTGTCCCCCATCACAAAAAAGTAGGATACTTGTTCACACGGAACATCTCAACGTGCAAATTCAACAAGATAGCCCACCTTGTACTCAAGAAAATCTGCACATAACATGAGAAAAATGGGGGAGTCAAATCTGCACACAACACAACACAATGACAATGAGAATATAAAGTTGGCAAAATCCGATGTAGAAGGAACAATCTTGGATGTTGCTTTTTCATGGGAGCAAATAGAATAAAAAAGTGATGATGTCTTCTTCAAAGGGTTAAAAAAAGATAGCTTCATTAACCAATCATCATCATCATCATCAATTATAGCAGTTCTCGAAACATACCACAAAGAATCATGTTACTTTTGCTTTTCTCTCACCCACTCAACAAAATTGTCCAACCAAAGGCCAAGCATGTTCGATTATAGTTGCTCGTGTCGGGAAAACTTATCTCGTGGAAAAAGGAATCTATCGAGAGATGACTTTCAAATAAAAACAAACATGAAACAACACATCTAGGACATTGTTTAATTAATAATAGCAACAACAAAAAAGAATACCATGGGGGGAAAAATAAGATGCCTCACCCATGGGTTTTTTCTAAGATGCCTCTATTATAGAAAAAATAGAACTTTGTGGTTAGTTTTCATTGAGTTGGATATTATGCATTTGAACCAAATTCTCTATTTTTTCAACTCAATGCATAATTGAGGCATCTTAGTTTTAAGGAGGTCAAGTTGTTGTACCCATGCAAGTTGAAAACTAAAAGTGAACCATATGAATGATCTAGACCTTATGTGCTCTCCACATTTTAAAAAAAAAAATCTATAATTGGTAGACATGTTAAAGTCAGTCCTTAAGCCTAAGACCTTATTTAAGCATGATGGGTGCCACCATCACTGACAGTATCTAACGTGAATCACTAGTGACTCCACATCAACCAAGTTCGTTTGTATCCATGTAGATGTAGGCATGTACGAAGCACTAGTGACTCCGAGGTTCAATTCTACCCAAAGCTCTTGATTGGAATGGTTAAGCAGAGAGAGGTTTATTGGTCCAATGATCTAACAAATGGATATGAGCTGGTTTTTTCTGAGTGATAACTGAATTTATTAGCTCATAGGCATCATAAAGATAGAAACCAAATACTATCCTCCCTCATCAAACTCCACCACTGACCTACCAGTTGAAGGTTGACATAGAATACAAAAGTTAGCCTCCATGTTGTGTGGGGACTTAGCTTAAAAATCAGAAAAAACTACCTATTCCTTATCATAATGATTGATCATCAAGACCTATATCATCAATAATGTCCCAACAAGGGTGTGAATTACCACATCCCCTAGTGAGTGATGTACCAATAACTGTATTTTACCACATCAGTAAAAACTACCTGTTCCTTATTTTCTCGAGTTTTTACTCTCTCTATTTTTTTTTTTTAAAAAAAAATTGAATGCCTAGTGTTTTCAACTGTACCAATAACTGTATTTTATAAAGTTTGAATTTGTATTCTCATATTTATGGGATGAGTCGCTTGCTTAATTTTTTTAAAGACTTTCCAACTTAAACTTTGGCAGCCTAGAGTTTATATTCCAGGTTTTTGCTCTGCCAACTAACAAATTTATTTCTCCCCACTGCCCTCTTTTAAAATCCAACCCACTAGTTCTCTTAATCTTCTCTCTGTTTTGCCTAACTTTTGTAGGGGAAATGTCGCTTATTTTCATTAAAAAAATGGTTAATTTGCAGAAATGAAGGGTTAAGACAAGCTCATGCAAATAGAATTGAGGAAAAAAAGATTGCTTTAAGCAAAGACGTTGGAAGCAATTTTTTTGCTATAAGAATAGGTAGAAAATTAGGCCTTATCCTTGCAACGTAAACAGAATGATATTTTGTTTCCTCCTAAAATCTTGCAAAGCAAAGGAAGAAAGTACCTCATTGCAAAACCGAAAAAATCCCATCCATTGATCCATGTTGATGACCTTGTAATCACTCTGAGTATGAAATAATACAAGTATGCAAGAACCTTTAACATATTTTTCCTTTTCCTTTTCAGTAGATCTACTATAAAATGTGATTTAGCACTTCCTCATACCAAATAACTTATCAATGGACTTCAGTACGCCTATCATGTTTTTCATACATAGCCTAAGTTGAGATGATCACTAAGCAAGACAATCGTTGAAACTCCCCTAACCACATTAGATGTTCCAAAACAGTTCCATAAGGATTACTTTCACCTAGATATCCATGTCTTATAATTGAACTATGAAATAATTATTGAATACTACCTCAGATCCTTGCACTAGTCTTATATTTCGGACCGGAAGAGTAGAATAATTTGAGATATATAATGATAACTCATAGATATCAACAGAAAAACAGCATATTCTCAGATGAAGCATACTTACTCAATCAAACCAGAAGAACCATTGGCATATGAATAAAATAGACTATCAATCCGACCAAGATAGAAGACTAAATCTGCACTGAACTTGTTACGAAGTTAATTCATTAATATCCAAGCTTTTGCTTCTTCATGAGATCAACAAAACCGAAGTAGCCCACAAGACGAAGAAGGAAACAGAAATACAGAATAAGTTAAAACAGTCATTCTTCCTTTATATTTCCCAACAAGCAAACAACATATAAGCAAGATCTGGTTAGATTTATCGAATTTAAGTATAGATAGTTTGACGTGAATTAAAGTAAAGCAGATACTAAACGCATAACAGGTCGAAAAGGAAAATGAAAAGAGCTCCGAAAATTCAACACCTCATCGGAAAGAGCTTTTGTTCGGATCTTGGTCCGACGACCTACAATCCTTGTTGGCTAATCAAGTACGACCTTCTCATCTGATTGATGGAGCTCAGCTTGAAAGACCCACTGCGAGTTCGAGAAAGGGACAGAGAACGGATAGTCATGGGAAGGGTTTGGAAATGGGCAACAGATAAGAAAGGCGGAACTTACCCTGTGATCTGACTCTGAAGCGAACGCCGGAGAGACGAGTGGAGACAAGAGACGGAGGTGACTGGCGGAGAGACGAGAGACGGAGAGGTGAAGTCGTGTATTAGGGATTTGGAACTAGGTTAAGGCGATTTTAAAGTTCAGGAATCCCCAAACTTTTGTGACGGAACAAAATTTTCCTCGCAAATGGCTTCATTTTGCGAGGGCAAATAGATTTCCCTCACAAAATGGCTTAATTTTGCGAGGGAAAATAAGCCATTTTGCCCTCGCAAAATCATCGCAAAATGAAGCCATTTTGTGAGGGAAAATAGACTCCCTAGCAAAATTAATGCCATTTTGTGACGGAAAATATTTTCCGTCGCAAAATGGCTTATTTTGGGAGGGAACCTATTTTCCCTCGCAAAATTACTGGATTTACGAGGGAAAATTTTTCTCTCGCAAATTCCGTCGCAAATTTTACATTTTCTAGTAGTATGTGTGGGCAACCGTTCAGATGATGAACGGCTGCCTCTAAGTTTGTTTCTGATGAGAGCCTCCTTATGCGTACGTGCCTATATTTCCGTCACGAGAGGTGAAAGTAGGTTTATATGCTACTACACCCAAGACCTAACCCTAAACCACATGGGCCATAGAGTTCTTGGGCTGTAGTCTCAATTAAGCCTTATTGGGCTTAAGTGACTAAAGAGCACATTAACCCAATAATCTCCCACTTGCTCTTTAAGATACAAACTTGAGTTCGTAAACCCAAGACCATGTAGTCCATAAGCCATCATCATCTGATAATATACCCCATCCCTTGTCTCGAGCTCGCCTGGGGATCTACCATTTGTCATTTATCAAGGCTCATGATAATCTATACAAGATTATCTAGTTCAGTGCTACTCCACTAAAAGCCCGAACGTGATCTCCAAGAATAATGACACTTATAACAGGAATATGCATTACCCTTTATAGAATGTCTATAATTTGATTGACTAGTTTTCTATAACCCAATCAATTATTTATTCCCTTGACTTTAATAGTTTCTCTAATGGATTACATGCACCGCCGTGTCTTCAATATCCAGTGCTTGAAACATATCAAGGGGACATTTCCTATAAATTCCATGTTGTTTATCTCATAAACACCGATAACCAAACAGTCTCAATCCCAAAATACCGAGTTGTTGGCCGTCATATAGATCAAACCTCACCCATTGGTAAATCAAAGAATGAAAACTATTCGACTACCTATTTAAAATAAACTCAGGATTAAGAGCAACTACATGACTATAGTTATCTGGAGATTTGATTCCTTATGACAAAAAGAACAACCTTAATCAAATTTCTCATTGATCCATTCAATGTAAGTATTAACTCACACCAATATTTTATAATGATTCGAGACAAAACCATTTCATAAAATATTGCGGTCTAAATAAAGTGCCCAACTTAATTTAATAGTGAACCAATTCATCAATTGTGAGAACCTATGACCATGTCCTCTATAAACGTATTCATATGATCATATACTCCACAATTGATCCGGACCTTAGAGTTTGTAAATAGTGTGCGAAATAAATGAAAGACACCTCATTTATTAACATTCTGAAAAAAAATGCAATGTCATAATGTCTTGCTCAAAAGGCACAAAACAACAAAGTGAAATAACAACTACCTAAAGCTATAGCAAATCTGGAATCCTCCTAAGACCCATAGATGAAACATGCCTCTCGAACACACGTTCGGAAAACTCTTAGTAAAAGGGTCGATAAGGTTCTCGTCGATGCTATCTTTGCTACCAATGTATCTCCTCTTTTAATTATTTCTCGGATCAAGTGGTACTTCCCCTCTATGTGTTTTTGTCTCTTGTGACACCTTGGTTCCTTGGACTATGCTACCGCCCCACTGTTGTCACAGTAAAGTGTGATAGGACAACTAACACCTGGTATCACCTGAAGGTCCGTTAGGAACTTCTTTAACCATGCAGCTTCCTTTGCAGCCTCAGAAGCAGCTACATACTTAGCCTCCGTGGCAGAGTCAGCCATACATGATTGTTTTACACTTCTCCAACAAATGGCACCGCCATTAAGGGTGTACACATATCCGAGGTGGACTTTCTTGAGTCAATATCTCCTTGGAAATCTGAGTCCGTATAACCAATGGTTTCAAGACTCCCACTTGAGTAGACCAACATATAATCTCTCGTTCTCCGTAGGTACTTGAGTATATGTTTAACCGCTACCCAAGTGTTTCTCTCCGGGTCCGATTGGTACCGGCTTACTACTCCCACCGCATAGCGGATATCCGTCAGTACATAGCATAGCATACATGAGACTACCTATTGCTTGAAGCATAAGGTATCCTACTCATGTGTTCTCTCGCTCAGAGTTTTAGGAGATTGCTTCTTAGAGATGAATTCCATGCCCTAAGGGTATAATTCCCCTCTTGGAATTCTTCATGCTAAACCTAGCAAGTATTTTGTCAATGTATTTAGCCTGGGACAATGCCAAAACCCTATTCTTCCGGTCTCGCAAGAGCTTAATACCAAGAATATAATTGGCTTCCCCCAGGTCCTTCATATCAAAATGCTTGCTCAGCCAGGTTTTTATGCCTAACAATACTTTTGTATCATTTCTGATAAAGAGTATATCATCCACATAAAGTACCAAAAAAGATACCGCATTACCTTGGATCCTTTTATACACACACGACTCATCAGGATTTTTCTCAAAGCCATAAGACTAAATGGCTTGATCAAATCTGATGTTCCATGATCTGGACGCTTGCTTGAGTCCATAAATGGACCTTTGCAACTTGCATACCATTTCTTCTTGCCCTTTGGCTATAAACCCTTTTTTGGTTGCTGCATATAGATTTCCTTTTCCAAATTTCCATTTAGAAAAGCAGTTTTGACATCCATTTGCCAAATCTCATAATCAAGATTTCTTCTGCTGCAACAATGACTAAGAGAATCCGGATGGACTTGAGCATGGCAATCGGTGAAAAGGTTTCATCATAATACACACCTTCTTTTTGGGAGTACCCTTTCGCCACCAATCTAGATTTGAAGGTTTCAACCTTCCCGTCCGATCCTCTCTTTCTCTTGTAAATCCACTTACACCCAATGGGTCTTACCCCTTTAGGTTCATCTACAAGAGACCAAATTGAGTTGGAATACATAGAATCCATTTCACGATTCATAGCCTCAAGCCATTCCTGAGCATCAACATCTCCTAGTGCTTCGTCATAACTCGTGGGATCACCATCTTCTTCAATGATGACATCCTGATTTGACTCACCCAACAAGAGATATCTTGCAGGTTTACGAATCAATCTCCCACTACGACTTTGTCGCACTTGATGTTGTGCATCTACAGGGGGTCCACATTTTATGGGTTAACAATTTCTAGATGAGGATCCTCATTAAGTGGATTAACCAATTCATGATTTTGTTCTTCATTAAGTTCATCATCATGTTGAACTTCATCATTATGCTGAACTTCCGGTTCTCTCTGCGGTTTCTGTATATGTTCGGGTACATTTTCCCCTCTTTGAACAACCACGGGAACAAAAGCCGGAACCCCTTAAGGTTGTGGTGAAACTTGATCGAGACTAGCTCATCAAGAATAACCTTACTCCTAGGCTTATAATTTGCCATATAGTCCTCCTTTAAGAAAGTCGAGTGAGTGCTCACTATGACCATCTTTTCTTTTGGACTATAAAACAACCAACCTCTGGTTCCTTTAGGATAGCCTACAAACATGCATACTTCAGTATGCGAGTCCATCTTATCTCGGTTTTTGTTTCAAGACATGTGCCGAAGCACCCCAAATCCGAATATGATTCATGGTGGGCTTACACCCTTTCCACAATTCTATTGGTATCTTTGAAACCGACTTGACGGAGCAAAGTTCAATAGATACATAGCTGTTTCTAAGGCATATCCCTTTAATGAATCGAAAGAGATGAATAATCGAGCATAGATCTTGTCATTTCTAAAAGGGTTCTATTTCTCCTTTCAAGAACTCCATTCTACTTGGGGTGTCCTTGGAGAAGATAACGTGAAGCTATCCCCTCTTTGGTCGGGTAAGACCTGAACTCTCCGATAGGTATTCACCCCCTCGATCGGATCGAAGAGTCTTAATTTGAACACCAAGATGTTTTTTTGCCTCGGCCTTGAACTCTTGGAATTTTCCAAAAGCTTCGGACTTGTGACGCATCAAGTACACATGTCCAAATCTAGAGTAATCATCGGAAATGTGATGAAATACGATACCCACCTACGGCTTGGACATTTATCGGTCCACATACATCGGTATGTACCAATTCCAGTGAAGTGTGGCACGTTTTCCCTTGGCCTTGAAAGATCTCTTGGTCATTTTACCCTCTAAACAGGATTCACATGCTTTGGTATCGGTTCAAAGATCGGGATTTTAAAATCCCACTTTTGACCAAACCTTGTATCCTATTAGAGTTAATATGACCCAATCTCAAATGCAAAAGATAAGTTTCATTGGAAAATTTTCTTTTCTTTGATGAATTAATATGCTCAACATCTTTTAATTCCACATGATTAACTTCATAGAACAGGACTAAGGAAATAAAGACCATTATACTTTACACGAGAACAAATAAAAGAAGATGAACTTCTTATTGAAACGAGAATTAAACTGAACTGTCAAACCATGTTTATCCAAACAACTAACGAAATTAAATTCCTCTTAAAATCTGGAATAAATAAATGCAGGTCTTCTAAAACCAAAGTTATGTAATTATCAAAAGATAAAATAACTTGTCCCACTGCGCTAGTGCATACAAGCTCCCAGTTCCAAGCTTCAAATCTCTTTGTCCTTTACTTACAGGCAAGCTATGTTTGAACCACCGCAAAGAGTAACAAACATGGTTAGTGGCTCTGAATCAACGATCCATTTATCATCGTGATTCTCCACTAAACAAGCCTCAATCACATTTAAATTACCCATAGCATTTTGCCTAGCGGAGCTGCTTCAGGCGTAGCAAACATGCCATCAAGAGTCTGGAGCAATGTTGCTCCACTCTCAATCATGCTCACTTACTCCTGAAGGTGATTGGCGAGACTGGCCAAAATGTAGCAACGATTTGACACATTCGCCTTCTCCCATCTTTCCTTCTCCTGCTGAAATCGAGTCCGAATTGCATCAGACGTATCTGCAGCGGGTAGTGCTCGCATAGGGGTAGTGAGAACAAAGTTGAGCTTTTCATATTGAAGAACAATATCCAAATTAGTTCTCCATTGTTTGTAGTTTGTGCCATCCATAGGTTTTTGGCTCAAGATTGTAGCTAAAGGATTGAATAAAGACATTTTTCTGAAAATAAGGAAAAAGAAAAAACACACTAATTACAAACTTATAATTAAGAACAAACAGATATTTCGCTAGTAGATTCTAATAACTACTATTCGTTTATTGTTTAACAATCCATTAGTTATATTTACAAGGCTTACGATGGGCAAGATTCTTGTAAAACTAATATTGTTAATTTGGGCCTTTAGTTCCATTGCCAGAGCCTCGATGGGAGGGTTAACAATTTTACCAAAGTTGAATGTATTTAACCATTGTTTACTTTCAAAATTATCTTTAGTGTCTAAGTGTTGCCGACGATGGGCCGTGCAAGACTTTACTAAAATTTTGAAAATATTAGGGTTTAATCTAGCGAAATCCGATTATCCTTATCCGATGGGGCTTCAACGAGAACCATTTCACTAATAAACTCACAATTGGGGCCCGTAGGTTTTAAAATTAAATGCTTAATTTAAAACCTTCACCCATTCAATATTTTAAATTTAGAATTTTCAATTTCCAAGAATTTGTTCAATTTAGAGTAAATTATTAGGTATCTAAAATCTTGTCATGATTGGCGAGTGTCGTCACATGACCATTTTAAATAACACATAAATTACTCTAAAAGGTACAATTCTCTTAGGAAATTTCCTGGATTATTTGTCTAGATCTTAATTCCACAATTATTATTCTAGATTTTAATTTAAAATCATAATAATTGATAATTATTGTCTAGATTTTAATTCCACAATTAATTAATCCAATTATTATTCTAGATTTCAAAATCATAATAAATGATAATTAATGTCTAGATTTTAATTCCACAATTAATAAATTCAATTATTATTCTAGATTTCAAAATCATAATTAATGATAATTAATGTAGAGATTCTAATTCCACAATTAATTAATCCAATTATTATTCTAGATTTCAAAATCATAATAAATGATAATTGATTGTCTAGATTTTAATTCCACAATTAATTAATCCAAGTATTATTTTAGATTTCAAAATCATAATTAATGATAATTAATGTAGAGATTTTAATTCCACAATTAATTAATCCAATTATTATTCTAGATTTCAAAATCATAATTAATGATAATTAATGTAGAGATTTTAATTCCACAATTAATTAATCCAATTATTATTCTAGATTTCAAAATCATAATAAATGATAATTAATGTAGAGATTTTAATTCCACAATTAATTAATCCAATTATTATTATAGATTTCTAAATCCTAATAAATGACAATTAATGTAGTGGACAATCTAAATAATCTCGCATAATAACTATCATACTAGTCGATTGAAAACATAATAGTTATTATGTCATTATGACATGTGATTATGCAACAATATGGCATCTTCCTATTCTATATAGCATGTTATTACAAACTTCATGTTAATCGTAAATATAATTCATACAATTCAATAAAAGCATTAAATAATTAAACAAATAACTTTAATCCATGGCTTTCCTATAAAATTTTAAAAATAAAAGTTACAACTTTGGAATTTCTCTTTCGTCCGTAGCATAGCATCTGTCTCAAGCCCCTTTAGGGTATCTATGGGCCCAAAAGCCCAAAAGAGGAACCCTAGCCACCACTTCGCCACGCCATCGTAGAAGTCATCTTCTTCAGCTTTCTTGATCTCCAACTTTTATAGAAATTCGAAAAAATACATAGAAATTTCAAAAAAAAAAAAGGAGGAAACCTAATCATATGGGATTAGCCTCATTGTTACAAATAAAAAAAACACGAGAGAATCTAACCATGGATTAAAGCGACTAACCGATTAAAATTAAAACTAATATCAAATATGAATTATAAACGAATAACTACCATGAAATAAATAACAAATATAGAAAAAGATGTCATATTTTCAAAAATAATTTTCGAAAAGAATCACATGAAATATAAATTAATATCAAAACTCGGTTCTTTTCCTCATCGTTATTGGCTCTGATACCAATTGTAGGAATCTAATCAGAAACGTGGAAGCATATCGTACTACGCGATATAGGAAAAGTTGAAACCTTCATCGTTTTGATTACCTGGAAAGATGCAGTGATCTGAAAGCCTCTCCATGAACAAATCGTCGTCCGCTCTATGATCGATCTTCCGGACTATCTCTCGAGGGGAATGAGATGGTTGTGTGGGCAACCGTTCGAGATGATGAACGTGCGCCTCTAAGTTTGTTTCGATGAGAGCCTCCTTATGCGTGCGTGCCTATATTTCCGTCACAAGAGGTGAAAGTAGGTTTATTTGCTACTACACCCAAGACCTAACCCTAAACCACATGGGCCATAGAGTTCTTAGGCTGTAGTCTCAATTAAGCCTTATTGGGCTTAAGTGACTAAAGAGCACATTAACCCAACAGCATGCTCATGATGAAAGATATAATAAGAATAAGAATAGTAATTAATTAATGAGTAACCTGAGAATAGAAAGAAAAGGGACATGCATATATGCTTGCATCACCAATATCATCGATCACTACAAAAAAACGGGTCATTAGTAGCGGTTAAAATCGCGCATTTGTAGCGGTTTTTGCCGTGACAAACAACATTTGTCACGGTTACAAAAAACCGCTACAAAATCGAATGAAACAAACCCATTTGTAGCGGTTAAAAAAAACCTCTACTACAACCACATAAACCGCTATCATGAATGTAGTGGTTTTGGTTGACCGCCACTATATAAGGCCAAACCGAAAGCTTATTTGCACAATAGTCGCGATACGAAAACCGCGACAAAATGAATAAATTTTGTCGCGGTTATATATCCGTTACTAAATATTCCAAAATATCGGGAAAAATTTTATCCAAAATATTTGTAGCGATCGAAATCGCTACAAATAATTCCGGCCATTATTTTTTAAAAAAGTTTTGCCACTATTTTTATTTTTATATTTGTAGCGGTTAAAGAACCTTTACAACAATTGACGTTATTTGTTTGAAAACTTGTTTTGGTGCCTTGGTATTTTGTTATTTGTAGCGGTTATGTAAACGCTACAAATGAATGAAATTGAAAAAAAAAAATATTTTTAACCATTCTTATTAATCATTTATATTTTTATTAAAAATAAATGATATTAAAATATGATATTCAATTGTATAAGATTACTATAGATATGTAAAACAAAAAGAATGTATGAGTATAATAAGAAATATTTATGAGTTCATTAATATAAAACGAATTATAGAAAAAAAAGTGGGAAAGTAGATCGAAGAATAAGTATGTGAAAGTAGGAAAAAAAAGTTAAAAACCGACAAAATCCACCTGTAAAATAAGAGAAGTTAATATCAACCGGATGGAACAAAAAACAAATATTTCGATAATCACTAGATTTTATCAAGTTTGAGTGACACTTACCTCATTCAAACACCTCTCGTTGAGAAAACGCAAAAATATGAGAGAAAGCGGGAGAAAGCACGTGTAGAAAAGAGAACTGAAGCATATTGAATGTGGTTTGGTGGGGTATTTATTTTGATCTCGGCGCATCAATTTGTAGCGGTTAAGGTGTCGGTTTTTGGTAGCGTTTATTTTAGTTGTGGTTTTTTTTGTTTTTTGTAGCGGTTTCATTTTGCAACGGTTTTTTTTGTTATTAGTGGCGGTTATTAACCGCTACAATTTTTTTTTTGGGTTTTTTTTAAAAACAAAAGGAAAATGAAGAGTAGTGATAAGTTTTCTTCTCAATCTTCGTCAGCATCCCTACAAAGAAAGTTTTTATAAAAAGTTACTTGTGAGTTGGATATGGAATAAGACATATATAAAACTTTTGTGAAATGCAATTTTTAAATTTTATACTGCGTATATTAAAAAACGTACCAAACTATAGGTAAAGTGTCATCGCCGTCTGGGAAAAAGTTTTCGAAACTGGCAGGCTGGAGCGGCTCACAATCATACGCGACGTTCTCACCATCGCCCATGTCGTAAAGGTCCCGAGGCTTTAAATGACCACCATATTCCAATCCATGTGCCTCTCATCGACGACATAATAAACCTGATGGGCCTCTGAGGCAAGAATATATGGCTCGTCATCTTCGGGATCGACCGGTGTGAATAGGCCGGGGAGAAATTCACGATGTGATGCCTAAGTCGTCGGTCGTGAGTCCCGGACGTTGTCGTATTTGCCCACAAACACTTGAATGTCACGGAAAAGGCCTTGGTAAGTTATCCCGACCACATCAACCAATTTTCCATAATACGGGACGTCACCGAACTGCATGTTCCCGTCATTTTCTTTCTCGCATAACTCCTCGTCCC
The DNA here is from genome assembly GCA_019022655.1 of Acacia acuminata. Taxonomy (NCBI): domain Eukaryota; kingdom Viridiplantae; phylum Streptophyta; class Magnoliopsida; order Fabales; family Fabaceae; genus Acacia; species Acacia acuminata. The sequence continues at coordinate 113,001 of JAFJYI010000450.1, read as the reverse complement.
AAACGTGCCATATACACCCGAGTTTTAGGTCAGCAATCCCTGATCTCATGAAACCGTGCAAAACTTGAAGCCATTGACATTGTATGCCGTAAATCTTTGGGCGTGGTCAAGCGGGCCGATTGCGAGAGCTCTGAATGCTGGTGAGTAAGGGGTTGTGGTCATTCATTATTCTCCTCCTAAACCAACCACAGGAATTCTCTCGTGGACCTTTCTATCAATTTCGGAGGATGTACGTATGCGGATCCTTAGGCGCGCTTCACATGACTCCCGAATTCCCGCAATTAAACATGTGATGACGAGCAAGAAATGTGCCTATAAAATGTTAGGAAACATATAGGATAACATATATATATATATATATATATATCTGTGTGCAATCCTTACTGAAGGTACAGTTCAACTTGAGTGCAATTGATCAAGACATGTCTATGTGCTTGAAACTTCTCAAGTGTCGTGAGTTTGAAGTTCTCACATCCGCCAACTGGTTTACCAACATGAGGGAATAACAACTCTAAAGCTGATGACTCTGGCTCTGGCTCAGGACAATCGTCCACACGAGGCGGTCGTTTGAATGACGTCTCAATGTCATCAAAGTACCGGAACAAAAATACAAGACCTCATCCCCAAGATAACCTTCTGCTATTGAAGCTTCAGGCCACGCCTTATTCCTCACGTAAGATTTTAGTTTCCCAAGAAACCTATAAAGTAATGAGAAAAGATATCGATACATCAATGGTTAAACATGCGACTAGGAAGTAATATAATGCTGAAGTAATTAATTTTAAAAGAGTGCCTCTCAATAGGATACATCCATCGGTAGTGAACTGGGCCAGAAGCTTTGTTTCGTGAACAAGGTGTACTGTCAGGTGAACCATGACCGTGAAAAATGAAGGAGAAAAGATCATCTCCAAATGGCACAGCGTAAGAATGATTTGCTATTGCAGCTGGTCGAGCTCCTCCACGATCAACACCTTGGAACACAACTTCCGAAAGAAAGTACAAAGCTCGACCAAAACGATCGACACATCGAGAGGTAGTGTATTTTTTATGGCCATGGAAGTAAGCTGCGCATAAGCACATGTGAGTCATGACTCTTCACCCGATAACCTTTCGAGCACATACGTCGACACATCGTGAAATGTTGCTTGAATACCCGTCAGGAACTTTTATTTTCTTCAAAGTGGGGAGGAAGATTTCCTTATTCGGTTTTGTCAGGGTGAATTTTGCCGGTTGAAATCTGCCATGCTCATCTGGCCACGCGTCTACACGAACCCCCATCTCCTGTAAATCTTTCCTCGCTTGAAGATGATCTTTTGACTTGCCTGGTTTGTTCATAATCGTGTGCAACACATTGTCGCACACATTCTTTTCAATGTGCATGACATCCGGACCGTGTCGAGCAAATTATCTTTCCAATACGGAAGAGCGAAGAATACGCTTACCTTCCGCCATTGTTGGGTCGCGGAACCGAAGCCCCGACCGTCTTTGTCCCCGCCTTTCTTTGGATCGTCTTTTTTCCCATACTCAAAATCAACATACACAATCTGCTCTATGATCTCGCACCGAGATAATATGCGAGGAGGTCCTCTTTTTTTCTTTGCCCATTAAAACGATTGTGTTGCAACCTTAACTCCGTGCGTACGATCGAGAAACCTCCGATGACCCATGAAGCACCACTTACGACGTGGGGAAGGCGCACCGAGTCGTAGTCAAAATTGCAAAGCCGGGACACGCAAGGCCGGTATGCACATTCCACCCGGATAATGTTCCCAGTCCAGGGAAGTCACTGATAGTCCACACCAATGCCACACGCAAGTTGAACAATGTCTTCTCGTGCGCGTCATACGTCTCCACGCCTACATTCCACACCTCCACCAACTCATTGATCAGCGGTTGTAGATACACATCGATGTCATTTCCTGGTGCCTTTTTGCCTGGAATGATCATTGACATAATGAAGGAGCTTTGTTTCATACACATCCAAGGGGGCAAGTTGTAAGGTATCAAAACAACTGGCCATATACTATAACTTGTGCTAAGATTCCCAAACGGATTGAAACCATCGGTCGCCAAAGCAAGATGAACATTTCTAGGGTCCACCGCGAAATCAGGAAAGTCTGAGTCGAACGCTTTCCACGCTTTACCATCTCGTGGATGTCCGAGTTTACCATCTTCGTTCTTGTCGGCTTCATGCCACCTCATATGCTCGGCTTGTCTTAGACGACATAAACAATCTTTGTAAGCGAGGTTTTAAAGGAAAGTACCTTAGAATCTTTGCGGGTTTCTTCTTCTTCTTTTTTCCCTTCGAGCACGTCTGAACCTCGAAGTGTGACACTTCTTACAAGTCTCCCTCCGAGCGTCCTCCCCCAATAAAGCATGCGATCGTTGGGCGGGCATCGATTTTTTCGTAGTCCAATCCTAATGTTGATTATCTTCTTGGCCTCGTAGAAGGTTGTGGGAATGTCCGCGTCGGGGAAAGCATCTCGTAGTAATTCCAAAACATCGACATCGCCTTATTAGTGATCCCACACATGCACTTGATATGGTACAATTTGATCGAAAAGGATAATTTTGAGTATTTCGACAACCTTGATACAAAGGACGATCGCTCTCATCCATGAGGGTGAAAAATTCCCGAGCTGCTTCATTCCTGTAGAAAAATGGGTCAGGACCCTGCACTTCTGCTGTGAAGTTGTCGTCTTGAACACCAAAAGGATCGCGAACAACATCATTAACCGGATCATCTTGAGGTAGCAGTTGATTTCCTACTTGTGAGGTTTGAGGAAGATGATCCCCATATCTCATACCACGTTCCTCACCATGAACACCCCGAATGTATATGCTTCGGGAAAGGCTTAATAAGAAGATTTTCCATAGCACCTTCTCATGTTTGCCACTTCTTAAACTTGCATCTACAACAAGGACACACGATCTTGCCATTAACGCTAGCGTGAGAGAAGGCGAAATCTAAGAACTTATTTAATCCCGCTAAATATCTTTTGAGAACACGCGGCATCTTGATCCATGATTTATCTATCTGTAGTAAATAAAGCAAAGAAAGTATATTAATGTAGAGACAATGTTTAATTACTTTCATCCCATAAATTGAGATCTTAAATGAAACGGGGGAACATTTGTAGCGGTTAACAACCGCGACATCAACCGCGACAATTTTTCAGCTCAAATTTGTCACGGTTAATGAACCGCTACAAATTTGAATTGAAAAATTGTGCCATAAACTAGTCGCGGTTTACAAACCGCTACAACAACCGCTACAAAATGATGACCGTTTGAAAGTTTAGGCGATTATTTTTTAATTTGAAGTTCAAATTTGTAGCGGTTAACTAGATGAACCGCGACAAATATATTTTGTAGCGGTTTGAGGATTGAATAGCTACAAAATTTATTAACTTTTGTTTTTTTGTGTGTGTAATATTAACATATCTTTTTGATTACAAATTATAAACTCCGTTTATTCTTTGATAAAATTTAAATTTAAAAAACCTTTTGACTTAAAAAAAAAAGATAACAAATATTTAAATTTAAAAAAATTGTCAACAAACATCGACGGTACAAAATGAATTACTTGAACAAAAAAAAAATTAATAACTATCGGGGCCCGATGATCGGAGTCCCGTCTCGGTGGGGTCTCTCTCGGGGGCGGTGTGGGCTCGACCGGAGGTAACAACCCCCTCATCTTGATCAGCGGTAACATCGGATGTGGAGGGGGGGAGGCGATGGAGGCGTGGGGGAATCCTTGAAGATGAACGGAGGGGGAGGCTCAGGAGATGGAAACCGTCTGTTCGGTAGCAACTCTGACAAGGCCCCGGCAAGTGACTTCCAGCTAGTCCTCTGATTAGCGAACCAACTGTTGAAACCCTCCTGCATGCGCCTAGTCCTAGCCTCATTTCTGGCCCTCTCTGCAAAGAATTTGCTCGGCAACCTTCCGTCAAGCGCTCGGCACTCCGCGCGGCAACCTTCTCGGCAATCATCGCATCGACCGCCTCGGTGGTGGCCTGCTCAAGCCGGCGCTCCCAACGGCGGAGAGGAGGAGTCCTTGCGATACACCATGCTAGGCCTCGCGCCTAGCCCAAAGCCCCTAACACGGCCGGGATGCTCGGCGGGCCCGCGCGGCTTTCAATGTGGCCGTAGGATCAACGGAACCTTGTGACTCGGGGTCTGCGGCGACGTATCTCTTGCGGCTCGCTCAATCCGGCTCGACGCATATATTTCATAAAACATTAATCAATCAATTTAATTAAATTTTAATATACAACATTAACTATTTAATTAGTTTTTTGTAACTTACTATTATCTCCTCTGCTGCCTCAGAGATCGGCGTCGCATCACGGTGTCTATGTGTGCGTTTCCACAACTGCCCATAGTCCGTCTGACCACCCTCCTGTCGAGCCTTCTCTTGCTGAAAGAGTTAAAAGTGTATAAACTTTGTTATTTCCAAAACAAAACAATAATCAATTAAACATAAAATTAATTTAACTTTTAACATACCATCTCATTGTAGGTCACAGCAAACGTCTTGGATCCACCCGTGTGATTGATCCTTTGAGCTGCCCTGGATCTGGTGTTCCTCTGGGATAGAGCCTGCAAAATAAATGAGTAATTATACAATACCCTCATAGAAAAAAATAGAACTATGATTAATTAAAAAACGTACCTGTGCCTCTGCACTCCTCCTATATTGGACAAAAGCTGCCCAGTGATTTGGGTTCACGCCGTCTGGGACGTTCTCCATCAGTTGCTGCAGAGGCATAGTCGAATCTCCATTCTGCTGGGTGTAGAGACGACCCCTCCGACTCTTCCACGCTTCTCCCATTTTCAACTTTACATACCTCTTTGCGTTGGCTCGCATTTTAAACTTATTCTATATCATAAAATAATTAGTAATTAAGTAATAATTAATTAAGAAACGAGATAACTAAATTAACCACAATTTACTGCACAACGTCCTCAAACGCCTTGTCCTTGGTCTCCTTCGGGATCTTTTTCCAATTCGGAAAAGATCGGGAACCATACCCAATTCCCGCCAAATTGTGACGGAAAATCGATTCAACGGTGACCACCACTGCCGATCGGCTGGTCCATGTCTACGTGTTCCGGGGACTATCACGCGGTAGCCGTTCTCCGGATCGAGGGTGTGAACATCCGGCGTCCCCTGCGATGTTCCCATATTCATCCGCACAATTACAAAAAAAATTGTTGTATTGTACTTACATAAATTTTCACACGTCAGGAATTTAAATTTTATTTTTTGCCAATAAACTACTTATACTTACCTTCGATATCCACCGTAAATCCGGTGGAACGAGAAGACGACGGTCGGGAAACCGCTCCGCCTCCGCTATGGGAATCTCAATCTCGATCTCGTCATCATCACCATTGAGGATGTCCTCAAGCGGCACGGACTAGCGCCTCGTTGTCCACCTACGGTCTCTTGTAGGGTCTCGGGGTTTGGGATTGGCTCATTTTCAAAGAGCCCATCAAACTCATTCCCAACCCGAGGGGCTGTGGGTGGACATTTATCCGAGGGGGCCAAGGGGGACATTTATCCGAGGGGGTGAAGGGAGACATTTAAAGGCCCATGCCCTCTCCTACGGCCTCCTCTTACTACTACTACCCCTAATAGGCCTTTTCGGGGGTTCAACTACTTTCTCTTTTCCCTTGTCCTGAGAAACCATGATGTGAAAAGTAAAAGTACAAAGGTGAAAAGGTGAACAGTAGCGCGTGAATTTCAAAAGTGAATATAAAAACCGTTGCGTTTCGTAGCGGTTAAACAAAGTAACCGTTACAAAATTAATCGTTTTGTAGCGGTTCAATAAAGACCGCTACCCGAACCGCGACAATTCTTTCACATTTATCGCGGTTATGTGTAACCGCTACAAAATGAACGACCATTCAAATTCTGTAGCGGTTCTTGTGGTAGACCGCTACAAAATAATTAATCTGTAGCGGTGATTTGTGTAACCGCTACTAATTTAATAATTTTTTTTCAAAAAATCCAAACTAATTAGTTTAGCGATAAACTAATTAGATTGGAATTTTTCCTTATTCCAAAAAATATTCTCAATTTTTTTCTTTAAATCGGAATAACAGGTTTATTGAAATTTCCCTAAAAGAGTCGATCTTAATTAATTTAGGAATAATAAAATTTAGGAATAATAAGTTTACTGAAGATTCGGATTCATTATAGCCACCGATGTTCCAAGAAAAACTCACTGACTCATTTTGATCGAGATATTTTAACGAAACAACGGTGGCTATAATGGATCCAATCTCCGTGGCATGTTAGACATATTTAGAGGAGTAGAAGTCTTCGGGTCAATAGAATATCGAATCGGATTGTCATTGAAGGAACCTTCTCGGCTTGAACGATGAGAAGACAGACAAATATCGCACCACTCATCTGCTGAGATCGGTGCTGTAGATATATGCCCGTCTTCTGTTTTTGAGAACAAAGCCAAGAATGCTCTTTCATCGACAAAGCCAGATTTAGAATATTTTTGAACATTATAATTGTTGTACGGATGGAATTGGCTATTTATAGAATAAAGTTTGTAGCGGTTATTGTGAGAACCGCTACCAAATTTGAAGTTTTGACGCGGTCAACGTGTCGCTTTCTTCTAACCGTGACAAAGGTGTGTAGTTTCGTGATTTGGTAGAGGTTATTTTGACATAACTGCTACGAAACAACCGCGACGGACTTCGCGCCATAACGCGCCAAGGCTGGCGCCATATTTTTAGCGGTTGGGTTTTGTGAACTGTGACAAAAAGCGAAGAAAAATGGTCAGCATTTTGGCGGCAATGCTTCCGTTACTAATTTGTGGCGGTTTGGGTTTAAACCGCTACTAATTTGTTAATTTGTAGCGGTTTTTCTTGACCGCTACAAGCTCACCGCGACAAACGTTATGTTTTTTTGTAGTGGATGTCTCTTGGAAAAGACAGCCTTGAGCTTTGGGATTGGAGTTCCAGGTTTTGTGGGAGGAGGGTTCTGAGGAGGTGGCCTTGCACTGCCAAAAATCTTGGACGTGCTTATGTTTCTAGAACTCGTATCTGAATATTCTAAAACAGAACCGAATTCGATGATACGACGAAGACGATGATCTCTCACCTACAGATATTGCTTAATTTGCTTCATTCTCAAGCTTCAGGAATCCACTACTTATAGAGACAAGCTAGCTAGGTAGTATTATGGTCCATTTTCAATGTAGTTCAACGTTGAAGAGAAGGAAATTCATGGGAAATAACCAAGTTATTGTTAGGGTATTTACTTTTATACACACACACACATGTTCATTTAATTTGTATCCCAATTGATTTCGATTACGTGTTTTGAAAGACACATATTGATTCATTTAATTTACTTGCCAAATCAAATAATTAAACCAGCGTTACACTAGGGCACACGTAAAATTGAACTCAAGATATAAGCTAGTCGCACGGTGTTGAAACTCTCTTTCAAAGTTTTGGACTTTGATGAACACGTACGCGGTTTTGGAATTTTTCTGCATGTTCTCTCTCTCTCTCTCTCTATCCATGTTGCTTTTCCAAATTCCATTCATGCCCTTAGTTATCTGGCATGACGTGAGGGGTATTTCTGACCTTTGGATGCATGGGAACCTGACCATGTCGTTGTAGATGTCTTTATCATGAGTCATGACCTCTTCGGTAGTCCCCATCTTTTTTGATTTCAACTAACATGTATCGTGGTAATATTTTCGAATTGTTTATTTAATTTATAAGTAACAAAGTATTTAATTGTGTTGTGCCCTCCATATGTTTGAGATTATATACAATTTGATTTGGTCCAACGCGTAATTAATTTAATATTTTTTAATGAAATAAATAATTGAATATTTATAAATAAACTATTTACGCGTTTTCCAAACGTTCCAGGAAAATTGAATTGGAGTGCAATATGCTAACAATGACTAGAATCATATCCATTATATTAATTGGATCTAAATCTAATATTCATTCCGTCTAAATCGTTTTTAATTAAAGATCTCAAAATTATTTCCCAAAATACTACAAGTTCAAAAGCATTTTCCATTATACTACAGATCAGAACTTGGCTTCAATCAGAACGATTTGCAATATTTTTAAAAAGAAAAATTCACATGGTTAGCAGCAAAAATAAAAAGAAGGAAATTAATGGAAAACTACCGAAATTAATAAATTATTATTATTATTATTATTTCACTTTTTGGGTGTAGTTGAATTAATAAAACAAATCATTGAGGAGATTTCGTAGCAGCTAGCCGGAAGTTATCACAGCGTTGACCTGTCTCTATCTGAACAAGCCTATATTTTCACCAACAATTGTTGGAATTTTCACATTAATTCACTAGGCTATTACCACGGTTTTAAGCATGCATATGGCTGGCTGGCTCATAATTTACCTCCGATTATTATACATGTAGTCATAACCCTTCTTAAAATATATAATTTGGTCACACTTCTGTTTACCAATAAGTACAGTCTCAAGTATTTTTTTTGACATACGGTTGATTTAGTTTGTAAAAGAAAATTGTTACATGCATATCTTTATGTAGTTAATTAGTTGTGCACACTGGTTATTTAGTTTGTAATAAAAATAATTGGGGGAATTATATATTCCGTATTATCGCCAAATATTTATTCGAGGATTTCGTATCATGTATTATAAAACAGATATTCCATTAATTCAACAGATAAATAAATTAAAAGGCGGATGATCAATGAAAAGGACAATAGTACATTATCAGGCACCAAAAACATCCAATAAATAAAGAGGCCGGGGAGATATATTGATTATTGAATTGACTTGGTTGAGCGCTGCCCAAACTATTCTTAATTATAACAAAAAGCAGACGAACAAGTACCGAGAGTACAAATCCTATATTAGGAGAATTATTTATAAGGATGTCTCGAAACAACTTATCTGTATCCAATAACAAGTTTAAGGACAGTAAATGATAACATCAGGTCCATACCATGATTACATTTATTTTTTTGGATGAATGAATAAATGAAACATAGACTCATTGAAAACGAACGAACAAAGAACATGTGTATAACCAATATGTCCTATATATATATATAGATATGCAGAATCTGTTATGTACGTACTTGCATAGTTGCATTCTTCCTGTATCATCAAACCACTTGTTTACTTTATTATCAAAGAAGACTCTTGCTTGCTCCAGAATGTGCATGAAGAAGGAAGAATCAAGTGTTTGAAGTGGAAACGATTTGCTGGATATTAGGGATACGAGTTCCAGGTGAGGCAGTCGTAGTAGTGGCCGGAGATTCAGAAGTGGGACGCTTTGGACCGTAAGAAAGAACAGCCTGAGGGTTGATTTTCCGATAATCCATTTAGGGTTGAATAATGCAAATATTGGAACTGGTCGTCGCCGTGGTGTTGGTGTTGGTGTTGGATAGGCCACAGAGGGCGTTTGTGCCCATATATATAGGCATAGCCAGAGTAGATGATAGGCTAACATGCATGGCTTACTCAAGAAGCTTATTATGTAAGGAAAGGCAGAGAAATTTCAAACGACATTGTTTGAGGGATTAAACAGACGCGTTCAATTAATAAGCCGTGTGGCGCAATGAATAGTTGGAGGATAATTTCCAGGAACTAACAGTCTGAAATAAGCGACCAAGAAGGTATAAGCGTTACTGTATGTATGTATGTATATACATATAAATATATATATGGGCTAACATGGATATATAGCATTAGAAGAAGAAGAAGAAAGAAGGAAGAGATTGTGTTGAATCAGTAAGTTACAGAGAAAGTTCTGGAAGATCCCAATGTGTATGTTTGGATCTTCTTTGTATGGGTACGTAAGTGTACCATTTTATCCCTGCCTTTCCTTTCATTTCACCTTCATATCCTTTGACCACGCCTCGAGTGTGGGGCCCCTTCAGTTTTAATGTCTAGGAAAATACACAATTACCTCCCAAAACTTCAATTTAATTACAATATTTAGGTTTTAAATTAAAAGTCAAGTGATAAATATTGATTAGAAAAGTCTAGCAAAATTGAAAATCACAGGAGCTAATGACAATTAAGTATTATAATCTCATATATGCAACTGTATTTTTGGAATGTCACTGATTTAATTTGGAATCAAATTTGGTTGAGATATCCACGATACAAGTAGTTTTATCCTAAATTTAATTGGTTTAAAATATACGATTAAGTTTAGTTTCATAATATATCTTGAGCTTTTGATTTTTTTATTTTACCGTTTGCATAATTAAATATTATAAGTAATTATTTATTATAATCAATGCATTACTAACTTATTCGGGAAGAAAGGCTGATTATGGAACCGAGCCACACTACAAAAAAAAACTGTTTTTTGCGGCGGAAAAATTCCCTCGCAAAAAAGCTATTTTCCATTGCAAAACTGATTTGCGGCGGAATAATTTCTGTCGTAAAAATAGCTCTTGCAAACCAATTTTCCGTCGCAAAAATGATTTTTCCCTCGCAAAATAAAAAATCAGAAAAATAAAATAATTACATAAAAAAATATTAAAAATTAGAAAATAAAAATACTTGTATATCATAAAAATAAATTGTAACAATCATAAGAGTTTACATAGTAAAAATAAAATATTACAAATAACCTATTTTTGCAAGGGAAACTTCTTTCCTCGCAAAAATGAGGGAAATTGGTCCATTTTGCCAGGGAAACTCGCATTCCCTCACAAAAATGACATTTTTGTGAGGGAAAAAATATTTTCCCTCACAAAAAATTTCCCTCGCAAAATCCCCATTTTGCGAGGGAAAATTATTTTCCCTCACAAATTTCCAAAATTTGCGACGGAAAAAATTTTCCTCGCAAATTTCGTGGCAAATATTGAATTTTCTAGTAGTGCCAATCTAATATGGTATATGTAGGGAAGATAAACTGATGACACTCTTGTTTGAAAACTAAAGTTAAGAAAAAAAATGCATTCACATGTTTTAAAAATAAAACTATATTGGTTAGTTGAAGCAAAAGCACAATATTAATTTAGTTAAGCGGTTGATATTTTATTCATATAGTTAATAAACTGTTGATCTGTTTGTGATTATAAACTAGCTATCACAACTGGCTATAGCTAGCCAAGAATATTGTGATTCACATCATACATAACAACATTATCTTAGTTAATCCCTCGTAAAATTAAAGGAACGTTATTATGTTAATCGCTAAAATTTAGTTTGCCTTCACTTTCAATTCCTATAATTTAATTTACAAGTAAGAACTCCAAAAAAAAGGACCGTGCCAAACAAAATATTCTTGACGATGCAAAGATAAGGACATGATAGTCCTAAATGTACATAGGCTGATGAGGCAAATTAAGTTTGTCACTAATTGTTGATTAGTACTAATTAATTTAAGTTTAACTTGAAGTTTGAATGGAAAGACGCATTAGTGTCCACATGACAGCTCATCATTGTGTAAGTTAACTACTCCCTTTGAAGCGGTCAACTGGTCAACGTTGCCAGATCCCAAAGTGGGCAAACATTTCCATGCAGAAATGAAGGGGTTTACGTTCACACTCTAAGTATCACCGACATGGCTTCAAAACATTCGTATTAATTACTCGCAAATTACTAATTAATATATTAATTCCACAATATATATCTCTTGCTTGCTTCCATGTCAAGCCATGTCAGGCTATATATCCACGTTCATTCCCCATCAAGCTTCATTCATTCACAGCAAATTAAACCCCATTCTATCTATCTCTTTGATTGATCAATATTCATTGAGCCAAAAAAAAAAAGAAAAAAAGATTGATCAATATTTTTTGTGCTTAATTAACTATGAGTTCTTCAAGCATCAACATCCAGAGTATTCTTTGCCCTCCATCTGGTTCGGCTCCTCGGACTCAGGGCTCGAACACAAAACATGGCACTCGCATCCCAATCGGGCTTAGGATAGTGAGACATTCTCTAGTTTTCATAGCTTAGGATTTAGTGTTTAGGTTTAGTTTTTTTGTTACGTGCTTATTTTCATCAACATATATAACCCTTCGGGCTTCATTTTCATGCAGATTAATATTGCGGATGAAGCCTCTCTACGTCATTGATTATGGACATATATAAAGGAAGATGGAAGTAGTGGCATAAATATATGTATAAGGCACATTAATATGATTATACTATTCTCTATTCTTTATTTGTTCGTTTAATTTTATGCCTATGTTTTGATTTGATTAAATAATTGAGTTAATAATATTCATTGAAAGCTGCTTCATTATTATTATAAGGCATCAACTAACTTTTCTCTCAAACCAATAAAAGTAGTTAAAGTCAATAAAATTGTTCTAGAATCTACGTAATTTCCAATACTACCCCTACTAATTACACTAAATCTAATATTATATTAATTATTACTCTCACCCACTACCTTTATTAATTATGGGCAGACGTGGAAAAAAATAATTAATGCTCATTGGGAACAAGCAAGTGTCTTATAAAAAGGACCAAATAAATTTGATAGTTGGTGCCTTATAATAAAAACCGGAAGGAGCAAATCTGTCTCGTTCTGGTACTTTTTGTAATCATTGGAATAAAATACTGAGATAAGATAGTTGGATCCGTGCCGTGTCTATCAGATTTGGCCTTTATATGCTTATGTGTGCGCGCCAATCGTCTTGGTCGGCGCTGAAAAATTCAAAAAAGACAATTAACGCCGCATTAAATCTCTGTTTTCAACTTCTCATGATGATGAGTATGAGTGTATGACCGTACGAGTGTGTGCAACATAAACTAAGACCTCTCACGCAATATATAATTCCTCCAATTACTGTTTTTTACTTATACTATAAAGTCCCTCCGTCATTTCTATAAATAATTTTATTCTTATGGTGCAAAATGAACTGTCGATTAAGATTAGTTAAAATCAATAAATATGTTAAAAATATCATGTTTTTTCTAAATATACCATTATAAATTAATATAGCATAGGAGAGAGAATGAGTAACAAATATAAGAGAGTAATAAGTATAAAATATGAGAGAGAATGTGTAATAAATGATCAATAGACTATGTAGGCATGGGCAGATTTGATCGAAGCAAGGACTCAGGGAGAGAGATTCACTTGGGAAAAGCATGGCTTGAAAGAAAGACTTGATTGGGTTTTTACCAATCTCAGCTGGTTGAATTGCTGTCCCAACTACACGGTCCGACATGAGCTTAAATTCAAATCCGACCATAGGGTCGTGGTGGTGAATTCCAATCCTTTAACCCCTAGGCATGCTTTCCAGAAATCCTTCTCCTATCAAATTGCTTGGTCTCTTGAAGATGATTTCAAGGACATCACCAAAGAAGCTTGGAGGGACAATAATTGGCTTCAGGGATTACAAAATTTTCAGAGCTCTGCTCGGGACTGGAGTGACAACTGGGTGGGCAATTTCACTAAAAAGAAAAGAGAGCTGATACGTCGTCTTGAAGGTATTGATAGAAGCAGACGAATGAATTTGCAATCTGGTCTTTTCAGCCGGAGAAGAAATTATGGGAGGAATATCATAAAGTCGCAACCCAAGAGGAACTCTTCGGTTCCAAAATCCAGTAAGTGGCTTCGGGGGAGACAGCAAATACTAGATTCTTTCATGCCTCCACCATAATTAAACGGAAGAAACAGAGGATTGAAGCCATCCAGAATGAAGCGGGAGAGTGGATCGATGATCATAATATTATGAAAACCATGGCTCACGACTTCTTTTTTGACCTATATACTCGGGATGCGTCTGTAAAATCCCGGATGACTGGTGTTCTAATTTCACTAGCTTGGACGCTCGTCAGTTGTGTACATTGGCTAGAACGGTTACCAGACTTGAGATTAAAAACGTAACTTTTGCTATGGGTGCTTTTAAAGCCCCTGGGCCAGACGGTCCCCAGCCTCACTTTTTCCAAACCCAATGGGATGTTGTGGGTGACAAGATTTGTGAATTTATTGAGGAATGTTTCAACCACCCTTCTAGCATGGCAAGTATCAATAAATCTAAGGTTGTTCTCATTCCTACAACCCAAAACCCCTCTACGCTTAAGGATTTTCGTCCAATATCCCTGTGTAATGTTAGTTTTAAGATTATCACCAAGATATTGGCGAACAGGTTTAGAGAAGTTATGCCCCATCTCATAGGCCCTAAACAATGCAGCTTCGTGGCCAACAGATCTACTTGTGATAATATTCTTATTGCCCAAGATATCATCCATTCTATGAGAATGAAGGGTAGAAAGAAAAGCTTTGTTGCCATCAAGATTGATATGGAAAAAGCCTTTGATAGACTTGATTGGGGGTTCATTAGAAATACTCTTACTCATCTGAGGTTGGAAGACAAGCTTATTGACCTAATTATGGCTTGTATCTCCACCGCATCTATGGCTATCCTTTGGAAATGGAGACGAAAGCCAGAGCTTTACTCCTACCAGGGGTGTTAGACAAGGAGACCCCCTAAGTCCCTACAGCTTCATCCTTTGCATGGAACGTCTGAGTCACCTTATTAAAGCCGAGTGTGGTAGCCGTCGTTGGAAACCGTTCACTTTTAAAAGAAGGGGTCCTCAAATATCTCATCCATTTTTCGCTGATGACCTCATCCTATTTGCTAAAGCCTCCTCTAATCAAATGATAGAAGTGCGCAATGTTATGAAAAGCTTCTGTGAGATTTCTGGCCACAGAATCAACCTTGCAAAATCCAGAATGTTTTGCTCTAGAAACGTCAACTTCAACAGAGCCCTTGAGTTAAGCCAGATGCTTGGGATTGGAATCACCCCTGACCTTGGGAAATATTTGGGTGTGCCGATTATTCACAGTAGAGTCACGAAAGCCACTTATTATCCCATCGTGTAAAAAGCTCAGAAAAAGTTGTCTATGTGGAAGAGCAAGTTCCTGACAATTGCTGGTCGATCGGTGTTAATGAAATCTGTGTTATCGTCCCTGCCTAGCTACTGTATACAATCAATGCTTATGCCTATTTGTACTCTTAATGAGCTGGATAAAATCTCGAGAAAATTCTTATGGTCACAAGATGAAGGTGTGAAAAAGATGCATCTTAGTGCATGAGATAAAGTAACTCAGGCTAAGAAACAAGGGGGCCTTGGTTTTAAATGTCTTCAGCGTTAGAACAGAGCCTTTATTATGAAACTTTGCTGGAGCCTTCTGACGAAAAAGAGACTTTGTGGGTCCAATGCCTTTGGTCTAAATATAATTGTGGTGACTCTCTTATGCCTCAGGTCTCCAGAAAGCAAAATTCTTCATCTGCATGGAAAGCGATTGTGGAAGTATGAGATACTTTCCTCACTGCAGTTGGGAAAAAGGTTAACAATGGGGTAGGCACCAAGTTCTGGCAGGATCTGTGGCTACCTCTGGATCGTCCCCTATTAGCATATACTTTGGATCCATCCCTAATCAATGAAGACAACATGGTGCGAGATCATCTGCTATTTAATGGAAGATGGGACATTAATAGATGGAGGGGTATCTAACCTAATGCAATTATAAATACCATCTCTAGGATGAACCCTCCTTCTAATAGCTCCCCAGACTGTTACATTTAGAGACCGGCGAAAGATGGCTGCTTCTCTGTTAAACCTGTGTATCGCTTCCTTTTAGATCATGGTGATGTTAGTACTAGCAGGTTTTGGGCTCTCATATGGAAATGGCAACTTCCGGAGAAAGTAAAATTTTTTATGTGGCAAGTTGGCCATGAGAGGCTGGTTATTAACTCCCTCAAAGCTAAAAGAGGCCTCACGAATAACAGCCACTGCCCTTTCTACTGTAACAGTGAGGAAAGTGTGATTCATATAATCAGGGACTGCGAGAGAGCTAAGGACATGTGGAAGCAAATTTTAACGCCTAATTACTTTTCTCATTTTTTCGCAGGAAATTTGCAGGTGTGGCTCAATTGGAACGCCAATCACTATCCTGGGAAAGGGAAGTTTCAAAATTACTCTTGGCAAAGGGTCTTTAGTATGGTTTGCTGGATCCTTTGGACTACCAGATGCAAATACCTTTTTCAAGGAGAAAAAGCAAATACCTGGGAAATGCTTCATTTGTGCAATTATCTCCTTACGAAAAACTCTGTTAATCAAACTCTAACTCACCAAATTTTTAAACTTAGCAGGTTTGTGGAACAATCTTGGACACCGCCTCCGGTGAATGCAGTTCGTATTGATGTGGACGGTTCAGTACGCCCCCAGCACCAGGCAGCTTGTGGAGGATTGATAAGGTCTTCTCAAGGCCACTGGCTCATGGGGTTTCAGAAGTTCCTTGGGACCAAGACTGTTCTTGAAGCTGAGTTACACGCTATCATGACTAGGCTCCAAGTGAGCAATCAGATGGGCTTGCAAAGAATTCTCCTATACTTTGACTCCCTCGATGCCATCAACATTCTTATAATATACCACATCCCTTGTCTCGAGCTAGCCTGGGGATCTACCATTTGTCATTCATCAAGGCTCATGATAATCTACACAAGATTATCTAGTTTGGTGCTACTCCACTAAAAGCCCGAACGTGATCTCCAAGAATAATGACACTTATAACAGGAATATGCATTACCCTTTATAGAATGTCTATAATTTGATTGACTAGTTTTTTGTAACCCAATCAATTATTTATTTCCTTGACTTTAATAGTTTCTCTCATGGATTACATGCACTGGCCAGTATCTTCAATATCCAGGTATCGAAACATATCAAGGGGACATTTCCTATAAATTCCATGTTGTTTATCTCATAAACACCGATAATCAAACAGTCTCAATCCCAAAATACCAAGTTGTTGGCCGTCATATAGATCAAACCTTACCTATTGGTAAATCAAAGAATGAAAACTATTCGACTACCTATTTAAAATAAACTCAGGATTAAGAGCAACTACATGACTATAGTTATCTGGAGATTTGATTCCTTATGACAGAAAGAACAACCTTAATCAAATATCTCCTTGATCCATTCAATATAAGTATTAACTCACACCAATATTTTATAAGGATTCGGACAAAACCATTTCATAAAATATTGCAGCCCTAAATAAAGTGCCCAACTTAATTTAATAGTCAGTGAACCAATTCATCAATTGTGAGAACCTATGACCATGTCCTCTATGAACGTATTCATATGATCATATACTCCACAATTGATCCGGACCTTAGAGTTTGTAAATAGTGTGCGAAATAAATGAAAGACACCTCATTTATTAACATTCAGAAAAAAAAAATGCAATGTCATAATGTCTTGCTCAAAAGGCAAAAAATAACAAAGTGAAATAACAACTACCTAAAGCTATAGCAAATCTGAATCTTCCTTAGACCCATAGATGAAACATATCTCTCGAACACACGTTCAGGCAAACTCTTAGTAAAAGGGTCAGCAAGCTTCTCGTCTGATGCTATCTTTGCTACCAATGTATCTCCTCTTTTAATTATTTCTCGGATCAAGTGATACTTCCTCTCTATGTGTTTTTGTCTCTTGTGACACCTTGGTTCCTTGGACTGTCCTACCGCCCCACTGTTGTCATAGTAAAGTGTGATAGGACAATTAACACCGTATTACACGAAGGTCCGTTAGGAACTTCTTTAACCATGCAGCTTCCTTTGCGGCCTCGAAGCGACTACATACTCGGCCTACGTAGCGAGTCACCACACATGATTGTTTTACACTTCTCCAACAAATGGCACCGCCATTAAGGGTGTACACATATCCGAGGTGGACTTTCTTGAGTCAATATCTCCTTGGAAATGTGAGTCCGTATAACCAATGGTTTCAAGACTCCCACTTGAGTAGACCAACATATAATCTATCGTTCTCCGTAGGTACTTGAGTATATGTTTAACCGCTACCCAGTGTTTCTCTCCAAGGTCCGATTGGTACCGGCTTACTACTCCCACTGCATAGCAGATATCTGGTCTGGTACATAGCATAGCATACATGAGACTACCTATTGCTGAAGCATAAGGTATCCTACTCATGTGTTCTCTCTGCTCAGGAGTTTTAGGAGATTGCTTCTTAGAGAGATGAATTCCATGCCTGAAGGGTATAATTCCCCTCTTGGAATTCTCCATGCTAAACCTGGCAAGTATTTTGTCAATGTATTTAGCCTGGGACAATGCCAAAACCCTATTCTTCCGGTCTCACAAGAGCTTAATACCAAGAATGTAATTGGCTTCCCCAGTCCTTCATATCAAAATGCTTGCTCGGCCCAGGTTTTTATGCCTAACAATACTTCAGTATCATTTCCGATAAGGAGTATATCATCCAAATAAATTACCAGAAAAGATACCGCATTACCTTGGATCCTTTTATACACACACGGCTCATCAGTACTTTTCTCAAAGCCATAAGACTAAATGGCTTAATCAAATCTGATGTTCCATGATCTGGACGCTTGCTTAAGTCCATAAATGGACCTTTGCAACTTGCATACCATTTCTTCTTGCCCTTTGGCTATAAACCCTTTTGGTTGCTTTGCATATAGATTTCCTCTTCCAAATTTCCATTTAGAAAAGCAGTTTTGACATCCATTTGCCAAATCTCATAATCAAGATTTGCTGCAACAGCTAAGAGAATCCGGATGGACTTGAGCATGGCAACCGGCGAAAAGGTTTCATCATAATCCACACCTTCTTTTTGGGAGTAACCTTTCGCCACCAATCTAGCTTTGAAGGTTTCAACCTTCCCGTCCGATCCTCTCTTTCTCTTGTAAATCCACTTACACCCAATGGGTCTTACCCCTTTAGGTGCATCTACAAGAGACCAAACTGAGTTGGAATACATAGAATTCATTTCACGATTCATAGCCTCAAGCCATTCCTGAGCATCAACATCTCCTAGTGCTTCATCATAAGTCGTGGGATCACCATCTTCATCAATGATGACATCCTGATTTGACTCACCCAACAAGAGATATCTTGCACGTTTACGAATCAATCTCCCACTACGACTTTGTCGCACTTGATGTTGTGCATCTACGGGGTCCACATTTTGTGGGTTAACAATTTCTAGATGAGGACCCTCATTAAGTGGATTAACCAATTCATGATTTTTTCTTCATTAAGTTCATCATCATGTTGAACTTCATCATTATGTTGAACTTCCTCGTTCGTCTGCGGTTCCCGTGTATGTTCGGTACATTTTCCCCTCTTTGAACAACCACGGGAACAAAAGCTGGAACCCCTTGAGGTTGTGGTGAAACTTGATCGAGACTAGCTCATCAAGAATAACCTTACTCCTAGGCTTATAATTTGCCATATAGTCCTCCTCTAAGAAAGTCACGTGAGTGCTCACTATGACCTTCTTTTCTTTTGGACTATAAAACAACCAACCTCTGGTTCGTTTAGGATAGCCTACAAACATGCATACTTCAGTATGCGAGTCCATCTTATCTGGTTTCTGTTTCAAGACATGTGCCGGAGCACCCCAAATCTGAATATGATTCATGGTTGGCGTAAGTTCAATTCTATTGGTGTCTTTGAAACCGACTTGGACGGAGCTAAGTTCAATAGATACATAGTTGTTTCTAAGGCATATCCCCAGAATGAATCAGAAAGAGATGAATAACGAGCATAGATCTTGTCATTTCTAAAAGGGTTCTATTTCTCCTTTCAAAGAACTCCATTCTACTTTGGGGTGTCCTTGGAAAAGATAACCGTGAAGCTATCCCCTCTTTGGTCGGAGTAAGACCTGAACTCTCCAGATAGGTATTCACCCCCTCGATCGATCGAAGAGTCTTAATTTAAACACCAAGATGTTTTTTTGCCTCGTACCTTGAACTCTTGGAATTTTCCAAAAGCTTCGGACTTGTGACGCATCAAGTACACATGTCCAAATCTAGAGTAATCATCAGCAAATGTGATGAAATACTGATACCCACCTCTGGCTTGGACATTTATCGGTCCACATACATCGGTATGTACCAATTCCACCAAGTGTGGCACGTTTTCCCTTGGCCTTGAAAGATCTCTTGGTCATTTTACCCTCTAAACAGGATTCACATACTGGTATCGGTTCAAAATTCAGGGATTTTAAAATCCCACTTTTGACCAAACCTTGTATCCTATTAGAGTTAATATGACCCAATCTCAAATGCCAAAGATAAGTTTCATTGGAAACTTTTCTTTTCTTTGATGAATTAATATGCTCAACATCTTTTAATTCAACATGATTAACTTCACAAGGAACAGGACTAAGGAAATAAAGACCATTATACTTTACACCATAACAAATAAAAGAAGATGAACTTCTTATTGAAACGAGGAATTAAACTGAATCAAAAACCATGTTTATCCAAACAACTAACAGAAATTAAATTCCTCTTAAAATCTGGAATAAATAAACAGTCTTCTAAAACCAAAGTTACGTAATTATCAAAATATAAAATAACTTGTCCCAGCTGCTAGTGCGGACAAGCTCCCAGTTCCAAGCTTCAAATCTCTTTGTCCTTTACTTACGTGCAAGCTATGTTTGAACCACTGCAAAGAGTAACAAACATGGTTAGTGGCTCCTAAATCAATGATCCATTTATCATCGTGATTCTCCACTAAACAAGCCTCAATCACATTTAAATTACCCATAGCATTTTGCCTAGCGGAGCCGCTAGGCGTAGCAAACATGCCATCAAGAGTCGGAGCAATGTTGCTCCACTCTCAATCATGCTCACTTGCTCCCGAAGGTGATTGGCGAGACTAGCCAAAATGTAGCAGCCGAACCGACACATTCGCCTTCTCCCATCTTTCCTTCTCCCCGCTGAAATCGAGTCCGAATTGCATCGAGACACATCTCGGTGGGTAGTCTTTGGCATAGGGGTAGTGAGAACAAAGTTGAGCTTTTCATATTGAAGAACAATATCCAAATTAGTTCTCCATTATTTGTAGTTTGTGCCATCCATAGGTTTTTGGCTCAAGATTGTAGCTAAAGGATTGAATGAAGACATTTTTCTGAAAATAAGGAAAAAGAAAAAACACACTAATTACAAACTTATAATTAACAACAAACGAGATATTTCGCTAGTAGATTTTAATAACTACTATTCGTTTATTGTTTAACAATCCATTAGTTATCTTTACAAGGCTTACGATGGGCAAGATTCTTGTAAAACTAATATTTTTAATTTGGGCCTTTAGTTCCATTGCGAGCCTCGATGGGAGGGTTAACAATTTTACCAAAGTTGAATGTATTTAACCATTGTTTACTTTCAAAATTATCTTTAGTGTCTAAGTGTTGTCGACGATGGGCCGTGCAAAACTTTATTAAAATTTTGAAAATATTAGGGTTTAATCTAGCGAAATCCGATTATCCTTATCCGATGGGGCTTCGGCGATAACCATTTCACTAATAAACTCACAATTGGGGCCCGTAGGTTTTTAAAATTAAATGCTTAATTTAAAACCTTCACCCATTCAATATTTTAAATTTAGAATTTTCAATTTCCAAGAATTTATTCAATTTAGAGTAAATTATTAGGTATCTAAAATCTTGTCATGATTGGCGAGTGTCGTCACATGACCATTTTCAATAACCCACAAATTACTCTAAAAGGTACAATTCTCTTAGGAAATTTCCTGGATTATTTGTCTAGATCTTAATTCCACAATTATTCTAGATTTTAATTTAAAATCATAATAATTGATAATTAATGTCTAGATTTTAATTCCACAATTAATTAATCCAATTATTATTCTAGATTTCAAACTCATAATAAATGATAATTGATTGTCTAGATTTTAATTCCACAATTAATTAATCCAATTATTATTCTAGATTTCAAAATCATAATAAATGATAATTAATGTAGAGATTTTAATTCCACAATTAATTAATCCAATTATTATTCTAGATTTCAAAATCATAATATATGATAATTAATGTAGAGATTTTAATTCCACAATTAATTAATCCAATTATTATTCTAGATTTCAAAATCATAATAAATGATAATTAATGTAGAGATTTTAATTCTACAATTAATTAATCCAATTATTATTCTAGATTTCAAAATCATAATATATGATAATTAATGTAGAGATTTTAATTCCACAATTAATTAATCCAATTATTATTCTAGATTTCAAAATCATAATAAATGATAATTAATGTAGAGATTTTAATTCCACAATTAATTAATCCAATTATTATTCTAGATTTCAAAATCCTAATAAATGATAATTAATGTAGTGGACAATCTAAATAATCTCGCATAATAACTATCATACTAGTCGATTGAAAACATAATATTTATTATGCTATTATGACATGTGATTATGCAACAATATGGCATCTTCCTATTCTATATGGCATGTTATTACAAACTTCATGTTAATCGTAAATATAATTCATACAATTCAATAAAAGCATTAAATAATTAAACAAATAACTTTAATTCATGGCTTTCCTATAAAATTTTAAAAATAAAATTTACAACTTTGGAATTTCTCTTTCGTCCCCCATAGCATCTGTCTCAAGCCCCTTAGGGTATCTATGGGCCCAAAAGCCCAAAAACCCAATCCTTGGCTAGAAACCCTAGGACACAAAAGAGGAACCCTAGCCACCACTTCGCCACGCCATCGTAGAAGTCATATTCTTTGCGTTTTCTTGATCTCCAACTTTTATAGAAATTCAAAAAAATACATAGAAATTCTAATAAAAAATAAAAACACAGCAAGGAGGAAATCTAATCATATGGGATTAGCCTCCTTGTTACAAATCAAGAAAAACACGAGAGAATCTAACCATGGATTAAAGCGATTAACCGATTAAAATTAAAACTAATATCAAATATGAATTATAAACGAATAACTACCATGAAATAAATAACAAATATAAAAAAAGATGCCATATTTTCAAAAATAATTTTCGAAAAGAATCACATGAAATATAAATTAATATCAAAACTCGGTTCTTTTCCTCATCGCTATTGGCTCTGATGCCAATTGTAGGAATCTAATCAGAAACGCGGAAGCGTATCGTACCACGCGATATAGGAAAAGTTAAAACCTTCATCGTTTTGATTACCGGAAAGATGCGAGCGATCTCGAAAGCCTCTCCACGAACAAATCATCGTCCGCTCTATGATCGATCTTCCGGACTATCTCTCGAGGGAATGAGATGGTTGTGTGGGCAACCGTTCGGATGATGAACGTCTGCCTCTAAGTTTGTTTCTGATGAGAGCCTCCTTATGCGTGCGTGCCTATATTTCCGTCACAAGAGGTGAAAGTAGGTTTATATCTACTACACCCAAAACCTAACCCTAAACCACATGGGTCATAGAGTTCTTGGGCTGTAGTCTCAATCAAGCCTTATTGGGCTTAAGTGACTAAAGAGCACATTAACCCAACAGCATGCTCATGATGAAAGATATAATAAGAATAAAAATAGTAATTAATTAATGAGGAACCCGAGAATAGAAAGAAAAGGGACATGCATATATGCTTGCATCACCAATATCATCGATGTCTCTTGGAAAAGACAGCCTTGGGCTTTGGGATTGGAGTTCCAGGTTTTGTGGGAGGAGGGTTCTGAGGAGGTGGCCTTGCACTGCCAAAAATCTTGGAAGTGCTTATGTTTCTAGAATTCGTATCTAAATATTCTAAAATAGAATCGAATTCGATGATACGACGAAGACGATGATCTCTCAGCTACAGATATTGCTTAATTTGCTTCATTCTCAAGCTTCAGGAATCCACTACTTATAGAGACAAGCTAGCTAGGTACGATTATGGTCCATTTTCAATGTAGTTCAACGTTGAAGAGAAGGAAATTCATGGGAAATAACCAAGTTATTGTTAGGGTATTAACTTTTATACACACACACATGTTCATTTAATTTGGATCCCAATTGATTTCGATTACGTGTTTTGAAAGACACATATTAATTCATTTAATTTACTTGCCAAATCAAATAATTAAACCAGCGTTACACTAGGGCACACGTAAAATTGAACTCAAGATATAAGCTAGTCGCACGGTGTTGAAACTCTTTGTTTCAAAGTTTCGAACTTTGATGAACACGTACGCGATTTTGGAATTTTTCTGCATGTTCTCTCCCTCTCGCTCTCTCTATCCATGTTGCTTTTCCAAATTCCATTCATGCCCTTAATTATCTGGCATGACGTGAGAGGGGTATTTTTGACCTTTTGGATGCATGGGAACCTGACCATGTCGTTGTAGATGTCTTTATCATGAGTCATGACCTCTTCGGTAGTCTCCATCTTTTTTGATTTCAACTAACATGTATCGTGGTAATATTTTCGAATTGTTTATTTAATTTATAAGTAACAAAGTATTTAATTGTGTTGTGCCCTCCATATGTTTGAGATTATATACAATTTGATTTGGTCCAACGCGTAATTAATTTAATATTTTTTAATGAAATAATTAATTGAATATTTATAAATAAACTATTTACCCGTTTTCCAAACGTTCCAGGAAAATTGAATTGGAGTGCAATATGCTAACAATGACTAGAATCATATCCATTATATTACTTGGATCTAAATCTAATATTCCTTCCGTCTAAATCGTTTTTAATTAAAGATCTCAAAATTATTTCCCAAAATACTACAAGTTCAAAAGCATTTTCCATTATACTACAGATCAGAACTTGGCTTCAATCAGAACGATTTGCAATATTTTTAAAAAGAAAAATTCACATGGTTAGCAGCAAAAATAAAAAGAAGGAAATTAATGGAAAACTACCGAAATTAATAAATTATTATGATTATTTCACTTTTTGGGTGTAGTTGAATTGATAAAACAAATCATTGAGGAGATTTCGTAGCAGCTAGTCGGAAGTTATCACAGCGTTGACCTTTCTCTATCTGTAGAAGCCTATATTTTCACCAACAATTGTTGGAATTTTCACATTAATTCACTAGGCTATTACCACGGTTTTAAGCATGCATATGGCTGGCTGGCTCATAATTTACCTCCGATTATTATACATGTAGTCATAACCCTTCTTAAAATATATAATTTGGTCACACTTCTGTTTACCAATAAGTACAGTCTCAAGTATTTTTTTGACATACGGTTGATTTAGTTTGTAAAAGAAAATTGTTACATGCATATCCTTATGTAGTTAATTAGTTGTGCACACTGGTTATTTAGTCTGTAATAAAAATAATTGGGGGAATTATATATTCCGTATTATCGCCAAATATTTATTTGAGGATTTCGTATCATGTATTATAAAACAGATATTCCATTAATTCAACAGATAAATAAATTAAAAGGTGGATGATCAATGAAAAGGACAATAGTACATTATCAGGCACCAAAAACATCCAATAAATAAAGAGGCCGGGGAGATATATTGATTATTGAATTGACTTGGTTGAGCGCTGCCCAAACTATTCCTAATTATAACAAAAAGCAGACGAACAAGTACCGAGAGTACAAATCCTATATTAGGAGAATTATTTATAAGGATGTCTCGAAACAACTTATCTGTATCCAATAACAAGTTTAAGGACAGTAAATGATAACATCAGGTCCATACCATGATTATATTTATTTTTTGGATGAATGAATAAATGAAACATAGACTCATTGAAAACGAACGAACAAAGAACATGTGTATAACCAATATGTCCTATATATGCAGAATCTGTTGTGTACGTACTTGCATAGTTGCATTCTTCCTGTATCATCAAACCACTTGTTTACCTTTTTTTTTTTTTTGGTTGCCCATCCGGTATCGAGAGCTTCGCCCTGACTAATCCGAATCCGACCCGGGTCGCGCACCTAGCTATGGTGGGTGAGTCTCCCAGCGGGGTTTTTTTGCATTCACAAGGCTCAAACTCGAGACCTTACTTAAGCGACACAAGCCGCTTACCACTTGTACCAAAACCCGTTGGTAAACCACTTGTTTACTTTATTATCAAAGAAGACTCTTGTTTGCTTCTTCATGCACATTCTGGAGCAAACAAGAGTCTTCTTTGATAATAAACCACTTGTTTACTTTATTGTCAAAGAAGACTCTTGTTTGCTCCAGAATGTGCATGAAGAAGGAAGAATCAAGTGTTTGAAGTGGAAACGATTTGCTGGACAGTGGGGATACTAGTTCCAGGTGAGGCAATCGTAGCCGTGGCTGGAGATTGAGAAGGGGGATGTTTTTGACTGTAAGAGAAAACAGCCTGAGGGTTTATTTTCCGATAATCCATTTAGGGTTAAAGCCTGAATAATGCAAATATTGGAACAGTCGTCGCCGTGGTGTTGGTGTTGGTGTTGGATAGGCCACGGAGGGCGTTTGTGCCTATATATAGGCATAGCCAGAGTAGAAGATAGGCTAACATGCATGGCTTATTCACAGGCAGAGAAATTTCAAACGACATTGTTTGAGGGATTAAACAGACGCGTTCAATTAATAAGCCGTGTTGCGCAATGTAGTTGGAGGATAATTTCCAGGAACTAACAGTCTGAAATAAGCGACCAAGAAGGTGTTATAGCGTTACTGTGTGTATGTATGTATATACATATAAATATATATGGGGGCTAACATGGATATATAGCATTAGAAGAAGAAGAAGAAAGAAGGAAGAGATCGTGTTGAATAAGTAAGTTACAGAGAAAGTTCTGGAAGATCCCAATGTGTATGTTTGGATCCTCTTTGTATGGGTACGTACGTGTACCATTTTATCCCTGCCTTTCCTTTCATTTCACCTTCATATCCTTTGACCACGCCTCGAGTGTGGGCCCCTTCAGTTTTAATGTCTAGGAAAATACACAATTACCTCCCAAAACTTCAATTTAATAACAATATTTAGGTTTTAAATTAAAAGTGAAGTGATAAATATTGATTAGAAAAGTCTAGCAAAATTGAAAATCACAGGAGCTAATGACAATTAAGTATTATAATCTCATATATGCAACTGTATTTTTGGAATGTCACTGTCATTAAATTTAATTTATAGTATATTAATACGGTCAACTAAAACGTGTATGTTTGAGAAGTGATTAGGTAATATAAACTTAATTTATATTTCTATAAAGTTTTGAACTCTTCAGCTCCTGCAAGTTCTTGGACATTATGCGATAGATTGGCAATTGGAAGAGCGTAATAATATTTATTTATTAAATGTAATTATAATTAATAAGGTTCAATCTTCATGGATATGTAGAGTTCAATTCATTTCTGGATCTTGATGATCGTGCTATATACGTTGTTGATGACTAGACTTAAAAGGTGGCTTTAAAGTGCATATAACTAAAAGCGATTGGATCTTGTACAACATCGAGAATCAAAAAACTAAAAGAAGGCCCTTTCAAGTCAAATGAATATTGTCTCCATTATTGGAATCAAATATGGACAAGCAGCTAATTAAGTCAAACCCAAACGAAAACCAAACAAATAAACTCAAAAATTACAACCCCTTTTATTCTAATCTAGCTACACTTATTAAAACGAACAAATTAAGATATAATGAACAGATATCGATTTAGAGATGATACACTTATTGAAACGAACAAATTAAGATATAATGAACAGATATCGATTTAGAGATGAGAGAGGAATAAGTCGAATGATTTTCATTTGTGTTCAATTTTAGACTTTCACTAAGGGCACCAATGTAATTTCGTTTTTTTGACAAAATACCCATCAAGGCCCTGGGCCTTTTCTGGCATTTGAACAATGTTTGGGCCTTTTTTGGGTTTTTTTAATACTTAAAAGGGCCCTCATATGGATTTTCTCTAGATTTAGTGTTGGTCTAGACCCACTTAGCAAGAACGACGGCTTCCTCTTGAATTAAATAGGGCACCCTAGTCACATAATTAAATCCCGATTTTTTTTACATACTCTCTCTCTACATATTGCATATACATTCTGTGCGTTCTGAAAGCAGACTCGTTGGATTTGCTTGGGCTTCAAACAGAAAGAGCCATATTTCTGGAGACGAATAATCCACTCTATCCTGGGAGGCAACTGCTCAGAAAACCTTCAGTATCCGTATTGAGGGAGTAAAATTGTCTTAAGGACACAATGAAAGTTGGGCCCATATTTTTGCATAGTTCATTACCATTTTCGACAGTCTTGTGAGTTTGTTTATAACTTTTCATATTATACAGACTTGTTGTATGCTCTCTGTATGTTCTATTTAATTAATACAGATTCTTGTTATGCTATTTTTTCTCTACCTACTCAGTACATTAGAAACAACAATGAGCACCAATTTTGTTTCCTCATTCTCCCTAATTACATTACATACTTAATCGGTTGTTTTGGTTCCTGCAATTTCCTCTTTGGTTTGTTATACTCTATACCAAACACTTCTGTAGGTCTCTATTCCGACCAAATAAACATGTACCTAGCAAGACTCAATAATTCTGTGCATGAACAAAGTGAGTTTAGTTTGGTAAAAATGTATTGTATTTCAGTGCAATGGGGTGTACACATGTCCAATGAGATTCATTTCATTGATTTTTCCCCAATCTTGAGTTTGATTAACGTTTTGTTGGCCAAAAAATAAAAAGATTTGATTAACGTTTGAATTATTATGCTGATTTTTTCCTCAAAGTCAACTTTTATTTATGCTACTCATAAAATATTTGTTAAAATCTCTAATCATTTTTACATTATTAATTGTACGTGTATTAATTATTTTGTTATATATTCAATTTTTTAAGTATAATTCATACGCATATCATAAGATTTTAAATTTTTCATGTTATATTATACCTGCAGATGAAACATTATGGTTAAACCAAAATTTAACCCCTAGTTTTAAAGATGCATATGCTGGCTTGCTCATAATTTAGGTGCGATTATTATATATAAAGTCATCATTACTACAAAATATAAATTTAACGATACTAATTAACGTCCGTTTTTAGAAAACATAAGTTAAAAAAGAGGCGGGAGTATTTTTAAAATTTAGGTTTAACTTTCAACGACTGTTGGTATTGTTGAAATTTGGGCTCATCTTTCAACTCGAAAAATACTGGAATGAAAATATTGGAATGAGTCGTCATCGTGTTCGATAAACCATGCAAGAAGGGTGTGTGTGTGTGTGTGTATAGATAGGCTAACATGGATGAGTATTTACAGAGAAAGTTCTGGGAGGAAGAAGGAGCTGAAATTAAGAGATTATTGTGTGTGATTAGTAATTTACATTGAAAGTTCCGAGGGGTTGTAAATAGATCAGAGTGTTAAACCTGTGTTGGAAATACCAGAAAAATTAATTACTTATGATTAGTTTGGCGATGCAACAAAATAATGTGAGTTGCTTCCAGTCATATATACAGCGTGCTGAGGCAATGATTTGTCATTTGATTAGTAATTAATTTAATTAATGATTTGTTTAATATAAACATAGGCATAAGTTTGAAGTTTGAGTTGAAACTCAGTTCTACGTGAAGTATTGCGTCCACATTACGTACAGTTCATCACATATATGTGGTGTATATATGTAACTGCTCCATTTGAAGAGGTCAGCTGGTATAAAGTTGAAAGAGCCAAGGGGTATAATGGGGAAACCAGAACCAACGTGCGGACAAAATGGGACATTCACAAAAATTTTACATGCAGAAATGAATGGGCTATTTACGTTCTACGTTCCTCGAAGTTATCAGGCACTAACTGAATGTTATTAATTAGAGTTGACCGCCAGCACACAAACATAACACCGACACGGCTTTAACACTGTCTGTGAAATGCTTGAGCCCCAAACATACGTACTAGTTCGAATTGCATTAAACAGAACTTTCTCTGTAAATTACTAATTCATTTATTAATCAACAATCTCTTCCTTCCTTCCATTTTTGTAAACCTATATATATCAAAGTTCATTCCTCATCAAGCTTCATTCATTCACAGCAAACCCTAATCTATATTTCTCTCTGATAGATCGATAATCTTTCTGCTTAACCAACTATGAGTTCTTCAAGTATCAATATCCAGAGCAGTCTTTGCCCTACCTCTGGTCCAGCTCCTCGGACTCAGGGTTCCAACACCAGACCTGGGACTCGTATCCCAACCACCCAGGGTCACGTTTCCACTGGTCGATGACTCCTTTCTTAATTCCATTTATCAGGTTAATATAGTGCTTTATTGTTCGCATCAATTTATTTTTAGTAACATTGCACTACCCTTCACAAGGCAAATATAGGAGAAAAGTTATCTTATAAAGCATAATAAATGCTTCCAGACCCACTCATATAATCTTCTACAAACACACACGCTCTCCGCTTTTGAATTACCCCCTCTGGTATTTAATATAAGATATATTTTTTTATATTTATCAATCTTTTTTAAATTTACTTTATTGGTAATAATCATGTATTAAGGATTAGAGGGAGTACGTACTAGAAGTAAGTTTATGTGACATTGTTTAAGGACATGCTTACGTGTCTATTTCTATTATCAGCACAAGCAGTTTCTGTTATAACCCTTGGATTTCATTTTTCATGCAGATTAATCTTGCGGATGAAGCCTACGTCATTGATTATGAGGTCAAGTGGGTAGACATAAAGGGATAATCAAGCATTTGCATCTATATATGCAGGGTACACTTTATAGATACGTATGATTATATTATTTATTATTTATTTGTTGGATTTTATGTCTATGTTTTGATTTAATATGATCATTCCTTGTACTTTTTGTTTGATTTTTGTAATCATTGGAATAAAATAAGATAGTTCCCTGTCCATCAGTATCAGATTTGGCCTTTATATATTACATGTGGGTACATTGTCGGGCGGCGCGCTCAAAAGGTCAAAAAAAGACCATATAAACGAGGGAAAATTAGGAAGAAGGACCTATAAAAAATAATATTTATTGAGAATGACTGTAAAAATGGTAATTATTTAGAAGGATCAATAACCTAAATAAAAAATTAAAATAATAAATTGCCATTAACTAAACCCCTACATTTTCTCTCATTTTCTATTTTTAAAATTAATATAAATTTTAAAATTTTATTATATTAAATACAATTTCTCTCATTTTTTACTACTTACGTCGGTATCCATTGAAAAAAATCACACAAATGTATTTCACTTTGTCAAAATTATAACTTTTAAAATTGATACAAACTTTTAGTATTGAAGAAATCTGTGCAGTATCAAAAAAATTTAATTGAAAATAAAAATTACATAATCTTAGGAAAACTTAAAATGTTTTATAATTTATTATAAATGTTAAAGAAAGCTTATGTATATCTATTTTTAAAAAAATATATATGCAAGTTTAGAAAATTTAAAGGAGGCCAACATTATGTCATAATAGATTTATATGAGTTTTAAAAAATAAAATTTTATCTAATGTTTCTTGAGCGAAAATTATGTAATGTTACGTTACTATACTTATAAAAAGATAGATAATCTATTATATTTTTTATTCAAGAATGGCCTACATGCCTCGACAGAGAATACTAGTGTGTAAACCAAAAAAATAATGTTAACAAAAAATTTAATATAATCAATAAAGTCTATAATATTCAAATAATAATAACGTTTTATTTTTTTGGAGATAAAATATTTTTTAGCAACTAAGATATTAGATAAAAAATTTAACATATTCTCAATTATTCTATTTTACTTAGAGTTCATTTTATATAAGATTGTATAAATCAAGAAAAAAAAACTTAATGATTTAAATGGGCTAATATCTATGTTAAAAATTAAATAATATATTGATGATATGATTATGTAAATGTTAGTTAAAGTTTAAAAAATGATGATTTTGGTGGTTGTAATATTTGTGGACAATAAAATTTGAATTGCTTTTAAAATAGAATGTAGGAGAGATTGAAAGAGAGAATGTAGGAAGTTTAATTAAAGGCAATTTAGTATTTTTAAACTTATACTTTGGCTGTTGGTCCTTCTGAATAATTACAACTTTTATGGTTCTTCTCAATAAATATCATATGTTCTAGGTCCTTGGTTCTAATTTTCCCTATAAACTAATCCATTTAATATTATTTTGAATATCTAACCGGATAATTCCCAACTTATACTTTTTTTTTAACTTCTATTAAATAAATAAATCGTATGTTTCAATTTTAAACTTTTGTTACCAGTGTATCGGTTATTAAAAACTTCGTTACATTAAGTTATAGGAGGCTAGGTCAAGTTATGGGGAGGAGATTCTCTCCTTAGCCTTTTTTCTCCTCTTCTCTCATTAGCCCATTTGGGCTGTTGATTGGGAAAATGAGAGAAAAAATAAAGTAGTATTATATTGATTGGACGGACATGATTTAGAGATGATAAAGGATGATGAGAAAAGGATGAGGAGAGAAACCCAACCCCAAGTTATGGTATATAAACATAAATATATGAGCTATAAATCACAAATTAATTCGATTTTGTAAGTCAACAAAACCGATCGATATTTAGTTTAAATAAATGGATGGTAAAAAAGAAATGTAGATAATGCGCATGAGTGCGCTTGTTAGCCTTAACCAACCAATATAAATATTATTTATAACACATGAGTACTCAATGTTTTTTATTCATAATATGTATCTATGTATGTATATGATACGTGATCAAAAATTATGGTTAAGCCAGAATTTAACCACGGTTTTAAGCATGCATATGGATGGCTGGCTCATAATTTACCTCCGATTATTATATATATAGTCATAGCCTGAATCATGATTTAATTATTGTTATAATTTAGTCACACTTCTGTTTACCAATAAGTGTAGTCTCAAGTATTTTTTTGACATAAGGTTGATTTGGTTTGTAAAAGAAAATTGTTACAAAAATAATTGGGGGAATTATATATTCCATATTATCGCCACGTATGTATTCGAGGATTTCGTATCATGTATTATAAAACAGATATCCCATTAATTTAACGGATAAATAAATTAAAAGGGGAATGATCAATGAAAAGGACAATAATACATTATCAGGCACCAAAAACATCCAATAAATAAAGAGGCCGGGGAGATATATTGATTATTGAATTGACTTTGTTGAGCGCTGCCCAAACTTGATAGAGACCCACTGCATGAAACTGTTTATCTTATATTCTTAATTATAACAAAAAGCAGATGAATAAGTGATTGTACCCATATTTTGATATGTTATTTTATGATTAATTTGGGATTTAATCATGTTAATTGGGCTTATTTATGATTAATTTAGATTAATGAGTGATTATATGAAAAATGTGTTAAAAATGGTAAAATTTTCATAATTATTGTAATTAATCTAAAATATTTTTTTTAGGACTATTTAATGTTTCTTGATTGGTTTAATTTATAGGCGCTTGAAGAAATTGAACCAAATTTAAAAATGGAAGTTTGGGCTCAGGTTGTAAATATTTCAGTTTAGTCCCTCTATGAAACTTTTTAAAAGTTTCACTTTGGTCCCTGCATAAAACTGCTGCGTTTTGGACAGATTAGGTCGACTTCTTGATTGAGCTACAACAGAACCGATAGAAAAGAACGCAGCGCCGCGAAGAAGACCTTGCACCTTCATCCTCATCACTTACATCCGCCCTCCTTCTTCCTCTCGCCGGCGGCATCATCGACCACCAAGTCCGCCAGAGAGCTCCGTCTTCAACCACCGCCATTCGTTCTTTCCCTTCCACCACCGTTTCTCATCGGCTTCACTGGGGGTGGCGAGCGTGAAAACAGAGCTCGACAAAACGAGCTGTAGAAGAGACCATCGACCCTTCACATCACCTCCACCGTCCGACCATTTCCGCCATCGTCCTTCTGCATAACCACCTTCGTCCCTTCAAACCCGACATCAGTAGCAGCAAAAATACAGAACAGAGCATAGCGTCAGAGCACCTTCGTCGGCCTTCTCTTGGAACTTCTGGCGAGTTCCTTAACTGTTAGGCGAGTTTGCAACTTTCTGGCGAGAGCTTGAGCTTTCCAGTGAACACTTCCAGATTCCGGCGAGTGTTGTGATTGCTTTGTGTAGCTGATTTCCATTGATCTTGGTGATGAGGATTAATGCTTGAGTTCAATGGAGTTCTTTGGAGATTTTTCTATCATTCCATTAGTCTAGAATTATACATTTAGATTGCCTAGTTTTAAGAATTATTGTCTATGGTTTTAAAACTGAGATTAATGTTAATTATCTTTGTTGGTTTGATAATTCACTACAAAAAAATCAGTTTTTGCGACGGAAAAAATCCGTCGCAAAAAAGGGGTATTTCCGTCGCAAAAACGTATTTGCGAAGGAATTAGCGACGGAATCAGTCCGTCGCAAAAAATGTCGTCACAATTGCGAAAAAACGAAATTCCGTCGCAAATTGCGACGGATACAACATTCCGTCGCAAATTTGCGACGGATTTTTTTCCGTCGCAAATTTGCGACGGATATATTTCCGTCGCAATTTGCGACGGAAAAAAATCCGTCGCAAATTTCAAATTTGCGACGGAAATGTATTCCGTCGCAAATTCGGATATTTTTCCGTCGCAAATTTTAAATTTGTGACGGATTTTTTTCCGTCGCAAATTTTAAATTTGCGACGGAAAAAAAAAATCCGTCGCAAATCACTTTTTTTATATTTTCAATTTTTTTTTATATTAGCGACGGATGTTTAATTCCGTCACTAATTTTTTTTTTATAAAATAATTATTTTTATTATTTTTAAATGTTTATTCCCATTGCAAATTTTGTTTTTAATAAATTTTTTGAAAAAATAATTGAAAACATTTAAAATTTAAAAATATAATAGTAAAACGTATATGATTAAAATAACAATCGTAAATAGTTTACATAGATAAAATAAAATATAAATAATATTGTTTAAAACAAAAATCTACTAAAGTATAGTCTAAACAAAGAAGAATCATCATCATTGTCGTCACCACCATCACCACAATCGGAGCGCTCCGTACCCTTGTCTTTCATTAGGGACTTAAGTTGAAGCCGCATATGGTTCATCATCTCCGTTTGTTGACTCATCCGCCGCATCATCATCTCCCGTTCCCGAACAAATGCCGCCTCATCATCTCCTCGTTCCTGGAGCATCTGCCGCTTGATCATCTCTTGTTCCCGAGTCATCTGCCGCTTCATCATCTCCCGCTCTTGAGTCATCTCGCATCATCATCTCCTCGTTCCCGAGTCATTTGTCAGTCGTGTCCGGTTAAGCTCCTCCACCAATGCCTTCATCTTCTTTATCTCATCTGCAAAAAATATTACGAAATACGTTTATTTTTTTAACATCATTTAATTGCACAAATGAATGAAAATGTAACAATTAGTAGCAAATGTTTACCTACGTAAACACCTTCATCGCGTGCGATAAGGAGCGCTTCGTTTGCTTCGGTCGGCTAGCGAGGCACCTACCCCGAAGACTCTCCCTTTCTTGTCAAATCCTCCCGTAGCCCGAAAGAAGAGATTCTCATTGTCGATCGAGACGATGCGGGGTCGGCCCCACTCGCGAGTCTCTATCCCGCGACAAACCGAAAGGTTTCCTACAAGCACAAAAATACAGGAGAAATAAGGCATGTGAAATGAAATAAATATTGCAAAGCATGAAACAAATAATATGCAATAAATGTCTCACCGCTACTTGCTTCGCCTTGTTGTTAATCCAAATACTCACTCCCTTCGACCGTTGGGAATGGGTTCGCTCAAAGGTAGCCCAATCAAGTGACCGTGCAGAACTTCCCGACTCTTCCCGCAAAATACAAATGATGACCTACAAAATATTGAATACTTAAATAGAAAATAATGTATACTCACAAGTTTGCGTCGATGCTCACTAAATGGAATGGATCCGCCAACATATGACGGTCCTTCCATTTTGGCCCTATTTTGCTTATTTTTCTCACTTTTGTTGAGAAACTTCGGATCGTTGGTCCATTGTTGAATTAATTCCTCTCGCAGTGTCCTAGGTTGAATCCAATTTTGCTTGCCTCTTTGCCTTCTCAACTTATAACACCTCTCGCCAACCACCGGCCTCCTTTGTAGTTATAAGCTTTTTTCGATCTTCACGATGTTTAGGCAACGTGCTATACCGATTCCCGCAAATCAATAATGAACAATTAGTGCTCTAAATTTTAAAACCGCTTGATGATAAAACACACAACTTACCAAGAACTCTTCGAACCAACGATTACGATTCTCCTTAGGGATCTCGTGTCCAACCGCCCCAAGGCTGATTGAAATTACGGAATATTTGACGCGAGATCCAATCCGCAACCTCATTATAAGGGTAAAATCTGAAGGCAGAGGACGAGATGCAAATATTAGCATAAAAACTGAAGGTAGAAAATCGTAACATAACTGGTAACTTTACAATTACTTACTCGTGCTCGCCTCCGACGCACCCAAAGCTTCCCTCGTCGCGGGATCTATCGTTCCCCCGGATGGGTGTATCGGAGGAACTACCTTCTTCCCCAACGTGGCTCTGAGGCGACCCAGTGGGCTAAAGGAACGCATGTGAACTATTGAAGATATTTGTACATAGATGGTTCAAGAAAACTAAACATATGTAAATTAATCAGAAATCGTAAAGTAAAACCTGTTGTTGCCCTTGCTGTGAATCAGAGGCGGTAGACGGTGACGATGACATATGAATCGACGGTGAAGATGACAAATAAACCGACGGTGAAGATGACATGATTAAGTGGCGGCAACTCGGGGAACCCCGAGCCCTCGCCTACGAAGGGGCAGATGGCGTGGCCCTACCCCCTCTAATAGGACGTGGGCCGGGAGTGACCACCACTACGTCCACTACCCGAACGCCCTCTTGTATGCTCCATCTCTCGAACACTCTTAAACATTATATCAAAATGTTTATAAATTTAAGAAATTTAATTAATATCACATTGGCAAATTAGGATATATGTATTATAATATATCGTCATACACAAAGAACTAACACAAATCAATCGGACGATTCCTCTTCTTCACCTCGGCCTCGTGCCTTCCTCTCAAGTCTCATAATCGTCGAACTCGATTCACTATCGAATAAATCTCGTCCGCCTTTCGTTTGATTCCTCATCGTCAATTTGGATAGGAATCAACTCTAACTCCGCAGAGAATTGAACAGATTGCTTGGTACATCGTCGTCGACAATGTATATGGGCCGTAAATGTTCCGCATCGCTTGGAACGGTTCCGTCATACCGTTATTTGTTTCCGACTCTTTGGACTTGGGTATAATATTTCGTGCTTTGGTTTTGATAACTCCCCTCCACCCTTGACGTGATGTGGGGTATAATGTATAGTATACTTGTTCCGCCCGTTGAGCAAGGATAAATGGGTCATAACCAACCGTATATCTCCTTGTCCAAATGACCTCAACATTTCCATATATGTCCACTTTTGTCCCACGCGGACTGTTATCAAACCACTCACATTTAAAAAGGGTCACCACTTTGTCCCACGGGTAATTCAGCTGAATTATGTCAATTAACTTCCCGTAGTAGTCGGCCTCCACCCCGTCACCTTGGCCACCTCGACAACATACACCGTAATTGCAACATATTGTACTTGCGTTCGCTTCAACAAGATAAAACCGATACCCATTGATTAAATATTTTTTGCACCGGTAACAACTATTGCAGCTCCATGAGATAAACTCCATGCAACTTCGTTGGATCTTTTGGATTTTTCACGAAGTAGCGTTGAAACCATTTAGGAAACTCGGAGGTCGTGAATTGATCAACTGCGGAATCCGACATTAAAGGATTTTTTGATCGGACCCAATCAGAGAAGTAACTGTACGGGAAAAAATGAAGTTAATATTTTAATACTTACCGTAACAAAAAAAGCAAAAGAAAGCTTACTTTAAATACCGGGCGACCTCTTCACAAATTGTTTAGAATGTACCACTCCGCTACTATCTTATCGTTCCCTTCCGAGTTGACCTCCAACGTTTTCCCAAGACTCGGCCCGGAAAATTAAATATTGAATTTTGTTTGCTCGTGTCACCGCCATCATCATTGCGAGGTACCCTTCTCCATCTTGATATCATTTCGGGGGGATAGTAGTATGACGCAAATTTTGTCGCCTCTTCGACTAGGTACGCCTCGTGATAGATCCTTCAACATACCTTGAATTTTTTATCTTCTTCTTAAGTGTGCGTAAAAACCTACAAAGTGGACAATGATAGAGTATTAATAAACTAAAGTACCATGTCCGTCAATTAATAAAAGTGTGAACTAAATATATATTACCTCTCAAACGGATACATCCACCTATATTGTTGTGGCCCTCCTACCTTTGCTTCGTATGCCAAGTGAACAGCAAATGTTCCATTGAGTCAAACATGCTAGAGAGGAAACACCATCTCTAATTTGCATAGCAATATTGGCATGCTCGTCTCAAGGTGCCGTAACTTTTCAACATTAAGCTCGGAAGCTACGATTTCTCTAAAGAACATTGAAAATTCCGTCGAAATAGACCATATATGCTTCGGAAGTGCTTTGAATGCCCACGGCAACAATCTCTGGAAAAAAACATGATAATCATGACTTTTCATCCCGAATAACTTCGCCGTGCATGTTGACACATCTTTTCAAGTTTGACGCATAACCGTCCGGAGTTTCAAGTCTTTAACCCATTGTAACAACTCTAGATTCTGTTGTTTGTTGAATGTGTACGGCGCTCTAGGTTTGGAAGTCCGTCCCGTGCCATTCTCGCACCAAATGCAAATCAGCCTTCGCAAATCGCTTCTATGTCCAAATCTTGCGTTGATCGTGTCCTTCGTCTTGCCCTTGGTGTCCATGACGGTGTACAGAATATTGCAAAACACATTCCTCTCAATATGCATGACATCGAGATTGTGTCTTAACAATTGATCTTTCCAATATGGTAGCTCCTGCAATATGCTGCGTTTGTTCCAATGATGATGAACGCCGTATCCCTCAAAGTTGGCCGACGCAGCCCCCTCTTCAACACTTTGAATGTACTTGACCCTGTCCCATACTTCTTGGCCACTTAAACGACGAGGTTGATCTGCGTGTTCGACCACACTCCGCATGAAGTCTTTTTTATTCCTCCTATACGGATGCTCCGGGGCGTGAACCGCCGGTGCTGTCAAAACCAACAGACCTTGTGACGTAATCCAAGGTAAAACCCATGTTTTGTTCAAGACATATCGGGCATGCAAGCTTCCCGCACGTTTGCCACCACTCAACATACCATATGCGGGAAGTCATTTATCGTCCACATTAAGGCAGCCCGCATGGTGAAATTTTGGCTCAACGATATATCATACGTAATAACCCCTTCACTCCACAACATCTTAAGCTCGTCTATCAAAGGCCCGAGGTACACATCTATCTTCTTTTTGGGGTTGGATGGCCCAGGATTAACGCGTTAAGAAACAAAAACTCTCTTCTCATGCACATAGAAGGTGGGAGGTTGTACGGTGTCACAATGACAGCCAACATGAATAAATCCTCCCCGTCTTGTCGAAAGGAGCGAACCCATCCGAACATAGACCAAGAAGGACATTGCGGGGATCCCTAGCAAAGGAAGGATTCGCCTCGTCAAATTTTTGCCAAGCTTCGGCATCGGATGGATGCGTCACAAAGTTTTCATCCCTGTGATGCTCCCGGTGCCATCTCATGTGAGCAGCTGT
Organism: Acacia acuminata; assembly: GCA_019022655.1. NCBI lineage: Eukaryota > Viridiplantae > Streptophyta > Magnoliopsida > Fabales > Fabaceae > Acacia > Acacia acuminata. The sequence continues at coordinate 73,496 of JAFJYI010000450.1, read as the reverse complement.
TTGTTCTGATGCATACAATCTCTGAAGTCTGGGCACGAGAGGAAAGTATGTCATCTTGCTTAATGCCTGAAGGGTCGTTTTCCTTCCAATCCTCACAACTTTATATCTGTCATGTCCGCAAAATTTACAGTTGGTCAGCTCAGCATCATCCTTGTAATACAACATACATCCTATGGGGCAGCAGTGGATTTTTTGACATCCAAGGCCCAACTCTTTCACCTTTTTTTTGCTTGATAAAAATCCTTCGGCAAATTATTGTCGTTCGGAACAACCTTACTCATGATCTGCATCATTTCATTATAATTCCTCTCACTCATATGGTGATCAGTCTTCAAGCTTAGTGTTGCTAGGGTAGCCGATAGCGATGAATATTCACTATTTTCAAAGTGTTCGCAACCTTCCCATAACGGACGTTGCGCTTCTTGAAGCATTTTATAGAACCTATCGGCTTCCGGATGAGGATCCTCTCCCATGTATGATGGTTGAGTATGTGTATCGGTCTCTTCTCCCATGTATGACGGTTCAACATGAGTAATGGGATCGAAATATTGGCCGATCGACGGTCCCCGCTAGCGTCCATAACCACCGCTCATATTGATTAAGGTTGTCTCGATGACTACTCGTCCCCGAAATAACCTCTCGGTGTCTGTCGGACTTCGCCATGACATTCCCAACACTCATAATCCTTCATGAATCCCTTTTTACACAAATGGATTTTGACCGTCTCCGAATCTTCAAATCTTAAACACCTACATTTGGCACACGGACAACTGATCGCCCTACTTGAATGAGGTGAATGTGCTAAAGCAAAATTGATGAACTCTTTCAAACCGCCAAGAATACTTGAGTTAGTTGTCTTCTCTCAATTAAACGATTGTACATCCAACTCCTATCATGATTGTCTTCCATACTTCCTAGCTAGTTCAGTTACTAACCTAATTAACATCTCAATATGCCACAAATATATATAAGTAACCAATACAATTAGCCACTTGTATCAACCAATTGCCATTTAGTCAAGAAAGTGAAAAACAAACACATGCATTGAACAAAGAACATATCCCAGCAAGCAACCAGAGAATGAGGATAGCACACCGTAAATATGGGGACATGCTTGTGGAGGGGGCAAACAAATTATAGAACACTATAAGTATTTTGGAGTTTCTAACATATAAAGATTATTTAAGACTTAATCAAATTTATATAATGTGCAAAATCAACTTTATCTTTTATATTTATAATTACCTATTTATCTAAATAGTATTTTGTAATTTTGTTTTATACATTATCAATTTTATTGTATAACTTGTTAAAGATATATTCAAATAAAAAATTGAAACGGAATATTTAAAAAAAAAAATTTATTGCCCTATCCCTAGATATCATTTCTAAACACTTCACTTTTCTAATTTCAACACCATCCTATTATAGATTTATGTATCATTACCAAATAATAAATAATCTTAATTTTATCACACCAAAATACATTGCATTAATATTTATATTGCCCCTCTAAATACTTAATAGACTTTAATTATTAACAAAATTATAACCTAAATAAATAATAATGTTAAATTATTACCTATTTATTTAGGAGAAATAAATATGACTAATTTTTTCAATTTTTATCTATACTAATTTCACATACTAAATAATGTGGTGAAAAAAAGGGAGCTTACCTAAGGGGAGGGTGGCCTGAGGGCGGAAAAAGAGCACCGCGACAAGAGAACTAAGCGATCGTGGAGACCTATTTATTCAAGAGTAATAAATATGACTAATTTTTTCAATTTTTATCTATATTAAATTTATCATAATAAATAATCTGGTGAAAAAAAGGGAGCTTACCTAAGGGGAAGGTAGCCTGACGATAGAGAAGAGCACCGGTGATCGAAGAATGACAACAATGGAGACGAGGGAGAGCCGTGGGGAAGGGGGAGGGCGTTGAAGGGGGAGGGAGCTGAGGGGAAGGGGACGGCGTTGAAGGGGGAGGGAGCCGAGGGGAAGGGGCGGAGGAGCCGGGGGAGGGGGTGGGGGCGGCGGGGCGAGCCGGGGGGGGGGGAGAGCCGTGGGGAAGGGGGGGGTTGAAGGGGGAGGGAGCCGAGGGGAAGGGGGCGGCCGAGGGGGGAGGGAGCCGAGGGGAAGGGGGCGGCCGAGCCGGGGGAGAGGGGGGGGGGGGCGGCGGCGAGCCGGGGGCGGGGAGAGCCGTGGGTTTTGTGGGTGGGGCCGTCGGGGCGAAGGCGAGCCGAGGGAGAGGAGGCTAAATTATACGATTTTGCGACGGAAATCGTTTTCCGTCGCAAAATCACTTTTTGCGACGGAAAACTCTTTCCGTCGCAAAAACCCACCGACACTTGCGACGGATTCCAAATCCGTCGCAAGATGTCGCAAAAATGGCGACCTTTTGGCCGCCATTTAGCGACGGATTTCAAATCCGTCGCTAAATTTTGCGACGGATTTGAAATCCGTCGCTAAAGTCAGTACTTGGCGGCCTTTTGGCCGCCATTTAGCGACGGATTTCAAATCCGTCGCAAAAGCCGTGTACTTGGCGGCCTTTTTGGCGCGACGGATTTCAAATCCGTCGCTAAAGCCGAGTACTTGGCGGCCTATTGGCCGCCATTTAGCGACGGATTTCAAATCCGTCGCTAAATTTTGCGACGGATTTGAAATCCGTCGCTAAAGCCGGGTACTTGGTGGCCTTTTGGCCGCCATTTAGCGAAATCCGTCGCTAATTTTTGCGACGGATTTCAAGCCGTGTACTTGGCGGCCTAATTTAGCGACGGATTTGAAATCCGTCGCTAAATTTTGCGACGAATATTTTTCCGTCGCAAATTAGCGACGAGTATAATATCCGTCGCAAATTTCTTAGTTTTGCGACGGAATTTTTTTTCCGTCGCAAAAATTCCGTGAATTTGCGACGGAAAAATTTCCGTCGCTAATTCCGTCGCTTTTTTGTTTTTTTCTAGTAGTGATTGTAGTTGAGATTAGATTTTATAATTTTGTTGTTGTTGCTATAATAGATTTTGTAATGTGATAAATATATAGTTTGAATTTCTTTGTGGTTGCACCGAGATTATGTTGTTTAGCTTGATATTGTCTAGTTAACGTAGTTGATTTGTATCCTTGAGGGGGCTTGTTAGCACTCAAATTTAAAAAGACTCATATTGCGTTATTCTAATTTTAATTCCACATTAAGTGAGTTTAAACAATATCTCAAAAGGTAGTGATTAGCTATAATTGTAGGAACTACTATTAATTAAGAATATTGGATTCAAGAGGTTTCTTGAGATTTTCATTAAGACTTAATGAATTTTAACTCCAATACTTTTTAAGCAAAAATAATCATTTCTTTATTACCAAGAATATCCATCGTTCATATTTTCAATTCCATGCCATTTCATCCACTCATTCACCATTTTTATAAGAAAAATACAAAAAACAATAGTAGTTTAGCATTTAATTTAATTTCATTCTTATTTAGTTTATTAATTTGCAAATCCAAAACCAATTTTTCCCTTGTTTTCATTACATTTGCATGGCATTTAGATTACTTATGATTCAATAAAAGGTTTTTCGAGAAGAAAGAACAATCCTAGGTTTATCTATACACAATCTTTAGTTAATTTTTTATTATGAATCTCAAGACTAACAACAAAAAAGCTCTCATCAACAAGTACCGGAAGTACAAATCCTATATTAGGAGAATTATTTATAAGGATGTCTCGAAACAACTTATCTATATGCAATAACAAGTTTAAGGACAGTAAATGATGACATCAGGTCCATACCATGATTACATTTACTTTTTGGATGAATGAATAAATGAAACATAGACTCATTGAAAACGAACGAACAAAGAACATGTGTATAATCAATATGTACTATACATGCAGAATCTGCTATGGACGTACTTGCATAGTTGCATTCTTCCTGTATCATCAAACCACTTGCTCACTTTATTATCAAAGAAGACTCTTGCTTGCTCCAGAATGTGCATGAAGAAGGAAGAATCAAGTGTTTGAAGTGGGAACGATTTGCTGGACAGTGGGGATACTAGTTCCAGCTGAGGCAGTCGTAGCCGTGGCCGGAGATTGAGAAGGGGGACGTTTTTGACCGTAAGAGAAAACAGCCTGAGGGTTTATTTTCCGATAATCCATTTAGGGTTAAAGCCTGAATAATGCAAATATTGGAACGAGTCGTTGCCGTGGTGTTGGTGTTGGTGTTGGTGTTGGTGTTGGATAGGTCACGGAGGGCGTTTGTGCCTATATATATGCATAGCCAGAGTAGAAGATAGGCTTACATGCATGGCTTATTCACAGGCAGAGAAATTTCAAACGACATTGTTTGAGGGATTAAACAGACGCGTATTAAATTAATAAGCCGTGTTGCGCAATGAATAGTTGGAGGATAATTTCCAGGAACTAACAGTCTGAAATAAGCGACCAAGAAGGTGTAGTAGCGTTACTGTGTGCATGTATGTATATACATATAAATATATATGGGGGCTAACATGGATATATAGCATTAGAAGAAGAAGAAGAAAGAAGGAAGAGATCGTGTTGAATCAGTAAGTTACAGAGAAAGTTCTGGAAGATCCCAATGTGTATGTTTGGATCTTCTTTGTATGGGTACGTACGTGTACCATTTTATCCCTGCCTTTCCTTTCATTTCACCTTCATATCCTTTGACCACGCCTCGAGTGTGGGGCCCCTTCAGTTTTAATGTCTAGGAAAATACACAATTACCTCCCAAAACTTCAATTTAATAACAATATTTAGGTTTTAAATTAAAAGTTAAGTGATAAATATTGATTAGAAAAGTCTAGCAAAATTGAAAATCACAGGAGCTAATGACAATTAAGTATTATAATCTCATATATGCAACTGTATTTTTGGAATGTCACTGTCATTAAATTTAATTTGGAATCAAATTTGGTTGAGATATCCACGATACAAGTCGTTTTATCCTAAATTTAATTGGTTTAAAATATACGACTAAGTTTAAATTAAAGGAACGTTCGTATGTTAATCGCTAAAATTTAGCCTGCCTTCACTTTCAATTCCTATATTTAGTTTACAAGTAACAACCCCAAAAAAAAAAAAGGACCGTGTCAAACAAAATATTCTTGACGATGCAAAGATAAGGACATGATAGTCCTAAATGTACATAGGCTGATGAGGCAAATTAAGTTTGTCACTAATTGTTGATTACTACTAATTAATTTAAGTTTAACTTGAAGTTTGAATGGAAAGACGTATTAGTGTCCACATGACAGCTCATCATTGTGTAAGTTTTTTTTTTTTGGACAAACATCATTGTGTAAGTTAACTACTCCCTTTGAAGCGGTCAACTGGTCAACGTTGCCAGAGCCCAAAGTGGGCAAACATTTCCATGCAGAAATGAAGGGGTCTACGTTCACACTCTACGTATCACCGACACGGCTTCAAAACATTCGTATTAATTACTCGGAAATTACTAATTAATATATTAATTCCACAATATATCTCTTGCTTGCTTCCATGTCAAGCCATGTCAGGCTATATATCCACGTTCATTCCCCATCAAGCTTCATTCATTCACAGCAAATTAAACCCCATTCTATCTGTCTCTTTGATTCATCAATATTCATTGAGAAAAAAAAAAAAAGATTGATCAACATTTTTTGTGTGTTTAATTAACTATGAGTTCTTCAAGCATCAACATCCAGAGTATTCTTTGCCCTCCATCTGGTTCGGCTCCTCGGACTCAGGGTTCGAACACAAAACCTGGCACTCGCATCCCAGACACCAAGGGTCACTTTTCTACCAATCGATGACTCATTTCATAATTATATTCCATTGATCATGTAAGTGAGACGTTCTCTAGTTTCCATAGTTTACACTAGTGTAAAAAAGGGCTTTAAGACCGCCTCATTTAGAGCGGATTATAGAGAATCCAGTCTAAAAAGTATGACCGGTGGCAGTTTCGTAAATATAAGGAACTTTTTGAACCGCATTATAAAGGATCCGGTGTTAAAAGTATGACCGGTGGCAATTTCGTAAATATATAGAATACTTTTAAGACCGGATTATAAAGGATCCAATCTTAAAAGTATGACCGGTGGCAATTTCGTAAATATATAGAACATTTTTAAGACTGGTTTATAAAGGATCCGGTTTTAAAAGTATACTTTTAAGACTGGTTGTTTCAAACAACGAGTCTTAAAAGTGTTTTTAAAAAAAGTATGACTGGTGGCAATTTCGTAAATATATAGAACACTTTTAAAACCGGTTGTTCCAAAAAATAGATCTTAAAAGTACACTTTTAAGACTGGTTGTTTCAAACAACCGGTCTTAAAAGTGTAAAAAAAAAAAAAAATGACCGGTGGAAATTTCGTAAAAATATAGAACACTTTTAAGACGGTTGTTTCAAAAAATAGATCTTAAAAGTATACTTTTAAGACCGGTTGTTTCAAAAAAAATAGGTCTTAAAAGTGTTTTTAAAAAAAAGTATGACCGGTGGCAATTTCGTAAAAATATAAAACACTTTTAAGACCGGTTGTTTCACAAAATAGGTCTTAAAAGTATACTTTTAAGACCGGTTGTTTCAAAAAAATAGGTCTTAAAAGTGTTTTAAAAAAAATTATGACCGTAGCTTGAGTTTCCAGAAATATATAGAACACTTTTAAGACCGGTTGTTTCAAAAAATAGGTTTTAAAAGTATACTTTTAAGACCGTTTTTTTTCAAAAGACCGGTCTTAAAAGTATTAACAAAAAAAAAAAAAGCTAAATTTGCTAAACCTGTTAACTCCAAGAGTCTGCTTTGTCTTTTTAGTGATATAACTTTTACTTAGTTATAGATTCAACGAGTGTCCCAAGAGCATCACGAATCAAATCCTCAGCAAGAATGCCATCCTCTTTCTCTAACCCACTCGCAATCTTCGTAAGTCATTCCAAGAACCACACAATCAAATCCTTAGCAACGTTGGCGGTGATATGCTTCGAGGGTTTTGCGATGGCGTCGACTCCAATCCTCAACAACAGCGAAAGCGTACTACTTCGAGGATTCTGGACGACGACGGCTCCTTCCTCTTCAATCTATGATTCCTCCCACGCCTCCTTCACACAGATCCGGCTTAAAATCAAACCCAGATCTCTTCTTGCGTAAGTCTGTTTATTCCTACCTTGACTGCTCCTGCTCAGATCTGGACTTCGATTTTGGTTGCTTGAAGTTTTGCTAGCATCGACAAGAGGATTTTGCTCAGATTTAGTTGCTTTAAGCTTATGATTTTTTTTGTAGATCTGGATTTCAATTTCACCTCTGATTTTATATTGATTTAAATTTGATTTCCATAGTGAATGATTTTTGTTTCTTGTTATTTTTTCTTATTTCGGACTTTGTAATCATCTTTTTTGTTTTTCTTGTTGTTGTTGCTTCCAATCTTCTCTTGGTTCTTTGTCGCTGATGACGTAGGGACATTCAAAATGTTGCCAGATCTGGTGATTTGGGACCGATTGTTTCATTTGGGTTTTTTTATTATTATTATTCTGAAACACTTTTAAAACCGGACATTTGGAACCATATTTTTAATACCGCCTGGAACGAGACCGGTTCCAGATCCGGTCTTACGAAGTGTTTTTTGTCCGGTCTTAAAAGGCTTTTTTGTACTAGTGTAACACCCCAATTTTCTAAAGCATTTTCGAAATGTTTTAATCAGAGTTTGAAATATTTTAATCAGAGTAGAGCATCGGATTAGTTTAAAACAAACGAGTCATATAAACATTCATAGCTGGTGTGTTTAGTTGCTATTACAGTCATCCGAATAGTCATAGGTATGTTTATACACAAAAATCAAAAAGGACATTCTCCGTCTGGGACCTCATGCGGGCAGCTTACCCTTGTCCACGGACCTGCCTCCTCCTGAACCTGAGGCTATGGTAAGAGCTGAGGTTCAATTCCCATTGAACCTCAGGTAATGGTTAATCTCATGCTTATGTAACAGTTATGTATGACAGATATTCATGACAAAACAGCAATGTTCACATATGAAAAATAATAACAAAGCACAGCCACTGCATATGAATGTTATTATAGCCTGCACTATTCACCAGTGCCACGGTGTACATCCGTGTCCTTAGCGCTAGGAAAACTCTACGGTGTTATCAAGACCATAACCCGTGTACATCTGTATGTGTATGAGACTTTAAAACAATGTCGGAGTCTATGAATACATCTATCACATATATGTTCACCATAAGCATCGAGTTAGTATTACGGTAGACGCGTCCCGTACCTTTGTCGTGATGTTGGTACGTTGACTTCGGACTGTGATCTCGTTTGACCTATAATGGTAATGTCATATTTATTAATTCACAATGACTTTCTAGGAGATATCCTAGTCACTAATGACATTTTTACCCTTGGTAGGATTATCTCTCAACTTATCACTTTTAATTCTTTAAAAACGCTGGTCCAGAACTCTGGACAGATTTTTATCTATCTTTAAAAAATCATAATTAATTCTAGAAAAATCGAAACGAGGATCCGTAAAATTCCTTGGAATCCTTAGGATGTCTATTTTTGATAAAAAATATTGGTTTTCACCCAGAATTCTTGATTTATTCCCAGTTTAATGATCTTCAATCACTGCCCAGAATTTTTCCAGAAAAACGTAGCTTAACTTTGAGAATTTTTATCTCACTGTACAGAAATCATTTTAACATGTTCTTGACATATTTAAAAATCCCTATATGTCTACGTTATCCATGAATTTTTCCCGAATTTCGTGACTGTATTTTCAATATGAAGTTTTGGCATGTTCATCACTGATTCCAGAATTTTCAAAACCGATGAAATTTCGCAAGACCTTTGTTACTTTAATGATTCTCTTCCAAAAATTTTGCTATATAACCCCTCTCATCATTTTTTCAAAACTAAGCCAATTTTGACCATAAAAACATGTAAATAAAATTATTCTAGAATATTTAAGATCTAAACTACTTCTATCTAAGAATTTTAAAAACTAAAAACTAGAAACTAAAAGCTAAAGACTAGAAACTAAAAACTAAAGACAAGCTTACCTCTTGAAGCTCTTGAACTCCTTCCTCCTTCTTAGAAATCACCACTTGGTGGTTGATTTGGTGTGAAGAATGAGGAGAGGCAAGGCCTCTATTTATAGCAAGAGCTCAAGAATTCTATCTTTTGGATCAATTTTTCTTATCAATGGCTAATATCACTTTGTGCTTCTAGGATGATACAATTTGTGAGCAAATGATTCCTATTGGTTAGAAACAATTACATTGGATTTAGCTAATTATCTTAATTTCTAAAATTAAATTTAACATGTGTGGAAAGAATATTATATTTTATTCACTCACTCTCTTCCTCTCTCTTCCTTTCTCTTTCTTCCTTTCCCTTTCTCTCTCTTTTTCTCTCTTTTTCTTCCTCTCCTTTTTCTTTTTCTCTTTTTCTCTCTTTTTCCTCTCTTTTCTCTCCCCTCATCTGTGCTCCCTCCCCTCTCTCTTGCCTCCTTGCATTTTTTTGCATGTGTGGTCCCATGTGCAAGTGTTTTTATCCTATTTTTAGTTTTATACTAAATTCTCCTATTTATCCTCTTCCACTTTTACATTTATGAGCCCATGTGCTATATTTAATTATGCTTTTATTTAATTTTGTTAAATAATATTTTATCCTCTCATCTTGAACCCTATCCATTAGATTGGATTTTGTGGTGATTTCATTAAATCTTGGCCCTACACCATTAAGCATGAGCTCTTGTGATGTCATCCTTGTGATGTCACTTTGATGACATCATAAAGGCTTAAGTGTCATTAGCAAAACTTAATTAACTCCTAATGGTATTTATTAGCTAACCATGGAGACTTAGTGTTTAATTCACACAAGCTTTATGCACCATAATTCATCATGAAAGTTTACACCATTGTTAAGTGAGGACTTAATTGCTTATCAATCCTTAAAAATTTCCTAAGTATTTATATCACATTATTTTGCTCTTTTTTTTTATTCAAGAACCATAATTTAATATAATAATCATTTGTATTTTAGGATCCTTAAATGTAGCCTAAATATTTGCCTTCGGTTGTTATAAATTCCCAAGAGAAATTTGTCTAAAATATAGCTAACAAATTTACACAATTTAGAGACAACATACTCTCCTTTGTTAAACATGTGGTATTTGTCAAAATATGACTTTCTTTATAAGTAGAGATTTTAGGGTTTTACAACTAGTGTTAGGATTTAGTGTTTAGGTTTAGTTTTTTTGTTACGTGCTTATTTTCATCAACATATATAACCCTTCGGGCTTCATTTTCATGCAGATTAATATTGCGGATGAAGCCTCTCTACGTCATTGATTATGGACATATATAAAGGAAGATGGAAGTAGTGGCATAAATATATGTATAAGGCACATTAATATGATTATACTATTCTCTATTCTTTATTTGTTCGTTTGATTTTATGCCTATGTTTTGATTTGATTAAATAATTGAGTTAATAATATTCATTGAAAGCTGCTTCATTATTATTATAAGGCATCAACTAACTTTTCTCTCAAACCAATAAAAGTAGTTAAAGTCAATAAAGGTGTTCTAGAATCTACGTAATTTCCAATACTACCCCTACTAATTGTACTAAACTCTAATATTATATTAATTATTACTATCACCCACTACCTTTATTAATTATGGGCAGACATGAAAAAAAATAATTAATGCTTATTGGGAACAAGCAAGTGCCTTATAAAAAAGACTAAATAAATTTGCTAGTTAGTGCCTTATAATAAAGATCAGAGGGAGCAAATCTGTTTTGTTCTGGTACTTTTTGTAATCATTGAAATAAAATACTGAGATAAGATAGTTGGATCCATGCCGTGTCTATTAGATTTGGCCTTTATCACTCTGGTCCTATTTATAAGTCCATTTTGACCAAAAAAATTTGGTCCTATTTATAAGTCCCTTTTGACCAAATAAATGAGATTGTCACAATTTTGCCCATATTATTGTACCAATGAAAATAGAGAGAGAGAAAAAAAGTTAAAAGGTACCCAATCATAAATGAGGATAAAGTTGAAATTTTACCTTATAATCATTGAGCTACCTACCTCTTCTTGGTATGTGTGATTTGGTCAAAATGAGACTTATAAATAGGACCATAGTGATATATACTTATGTGTGCGCGCCAATCATCTTGGTCGGCGCTGAAAAATTCAAAAAAGACAAGGGCGAAGGTGCAAATTTGCCAACCAACTATTACCCAAGGAGCGCCTGGCACAAATAACTATTGAGGGGACCAAAATGGCCAATCAACAATAAAAAAGTGAAAAAAAAAACACCAAATAACTATTAAAAGTTGAAAAAAAAACACCAAATAACTATTTAAAAAAAACACCAAATAATTAAGTTAAAATATGAGGCACTGGCATAGAACGATAGCGGAAATGCTAGAGAAAAGAGCGGTTAAGCCTTCTTGTTGGAAAAAGAAAACACCAACAGAGATGGGACCCATAGGAGCAGATATTGTGGCCGCGAGGCTGTTCTTGTGGCATCGAGGATGGAACCGGGGTGTAAGGTGCGTGCTTCGAACGCCGTGGGACTACCGGATGAGTTCAAGAGGGTGAGTGGAACACCCAAGAACAATAGAAGCTTTGGAAATGCCGACGTCGCCGCGACAACGTGACGATCAATGGAAGACGGAGACACCAAGACAAAGGACGGGGTAATAGTTCGTTGGCGAATCTGCTCCAAATTGTGTTTTTTTTTTCACTTTTTAATTGTTGATTGGCCATTTTGGTCCCCTCAATAGTTATTTGTGTCAGGTGCTCTTCGGGTAATAGTTGGTTGGAAAATTTGCACCTTGACCCAAAAGACAATTAACGCCGCATTAAATCTCTGTTTTCAACTTCTCATGATGATGAGTATGAGTGTATGACCTACGAGTGTGTGCAACATAAACTAAGACCTCTCACGCAATATATAATTCCTCAAATTACTGTTTTTTTTTACTCATACTATAAAGTCCCTCCGTTATTCCTATAAATAATTTTATTCTTATGGTGCAAAAGGAACTGTCCATTAAGATTAGTTAAAATCAATAAATATGATAAAAATGTCATGTTTCTTCTAAATATACCATTATATATTAATATAGCATAGGAGAGAGAATGAGTAACAAATATAAGAGAGTATAAGTATAAAATATGAGAGAGAATGTGTAATAAATGATAAATAGACTATGCAGGCATGTGCCAAGTCAAAACTAAAGAATGAGAAGAGCCTAAATTAAAAGAAACTTTTAGAACTCCCATTAGTTATTAATGTAAAACTTACTTTGTAGTTTAATTTAAACTATAAAGTAGGTCGTACAATAAATACCAGAGAAGTATCAAGGTTACTTTTTAAAAAAAGTTAGAATAATATTGATCAATTATATTATATAAAAAATGGTAAATATATAAAGACATTCACATATCATGCATCAGCATACAATTTATTTAATAATTACGTCACCGGCTCGATCCGACGAATTAACTGTTTGAACCATGACCCGTTGATCTTTCCTGCTTGACGTTCAATCTGACTTTTAAAATATTATTTTCAAGACATTTAATTTATAAAGAAATTTTTAAATCAATTTTAATACAATTTAATTCATTTACTCGGGAAAACCAGCATTACATTTAAAAAATTGGGGAAAATACTATATATGAAGGAAAAGTTTCACCTTTTTTTTATTATTGTTTTTGAGAGTTTTCCCTCCTAATATTGTTTCTTCCCTATTTTTTTTTCCTGATCCAAACTAAAGGCTAATTTCAGTAGAGAAGGTGACACACACACGCACACATATATTGACTACTGCTTCTTATTACAAGTTAATTGATTATAATTCTGTTTTGATCGATATGCATCATTTAATTTAACTCCCACCAATATTTTTTTTTTGTTCTCCCAATATATAACTAACTCATACGAAAATGCTTGAAAGTTTAATCAATCTGGGTCACGCCGAATTGAAACTTCATTTAATTTCAAAGGTGTGTATATAGGGACTACTTCAATTTATGTTTGAAGATCTGTACCGATTACAATGATCAAAATCTAATGTAATATTAGCCTTTTATATTAAAAAAGTAGAGATGTTGGCACTCCCTCAAACAGTTAATCGACTTTTTATTACTTGTACCTATGCTTTCTTGTCCTCCCAAATAAAGAATTACAATTGTGGGGTGGCCTAATATAATTTCAATATAACAAGAGTTTGAGTTTTCCTTATAAATTGCTGACCGCGTGGTTTCTATAAACCATATTTCGTCTCTTGCTCTACAAGTTTCTAAATTCACAGTCTAGTAAATTTGAACGAATTTTCACATGTAAGAGAATTCGCAGTTTAAATATTATTATAAAGTCAACTTTCCAATTTTCATGATATATTAGTACGGTCAACAAAAACGTGTACGTTTGAGAAGTGATTAGGTAATATAAACTTATAGTTAAGCTTAATTTATATTTTCAGAAAGTTTTGAACTCTTCAGCTCCTGCCAGTTCTTGGACATTATGCCTTCAATTGGCAATTAGAAGAGCGTAATAATATTTATGTAATAAATGTAATTATAATTAATAAGGTTCAATCTTCATGGATATATAGTTCAATTCATTTCAAATCAAATGAATATTAATTGTCTACATGATTGGAATCAAATACGGACAAGAGGCTAATTAAGTCAAACCCGGGCGCAAAACCCAACAAATAAATTCAACAAATACAACCCCTTTTATTCTAATCTAGCTTACAATATATTTCCTCTAGACATATACGTAGCTACACTTATTAAAACGAACAAATTAAGATTTAACGACCAAATATCAATGTAGGTAAACAAACTAACGAGTATATCTACGAGGTATTCCTGTAAGTTTTCCTATAATTTCATGTTCAAACATCAAATAATAAGAACATGAACAAGGATCTTAAGAACTCATGATTTTCACAACACTATAGGTCTAAGTCAAGATGTACTAACCTTTGTCCATAATTGCGGAATCAATACTTCATAATATGTGACTTGCAGCACCATAATTGAAACCTTTATCATTCTCTTTACCCTTCATTACACGCTCTCTCTTCTTGATGGAAAACTAGAGGCATCTCTTATGGTCAGAGAGTGAATGGACAAGTTTCTATCCTTTTAAATAACTTATGTATCCAAAAGACATGTACATCCTATGGATATGACTGCTCCCATCAAGCAGTCAAGAACCTCTTCCCAAAAGTTATTTACCAATAGTCATTTATCCCCTTAATTAATTATTAAATCATATATATTTATCACAGCCACATGAGACATTTCTTACATTCTCCCACTTGGCTCATGTGATATATGACATTTTGCGCATAATCTTGGCTAAAAGATTTCATATATATTGGTTACATCATAAGTCATGGTTAAGGATAAAACTAATACGAGTCATGGCGGTTGTACATCATTATATCGACATAGTCCCTTCCATGTACTACTTTATTAGTCTTTCTCCTTGACATGACACTTTAATAAAAGTAACTTTAATGTCCATCAATAATGTCTTCATAATAGACAAATCTTGTTTTCTAACAACACCATTTATGTATGTATACATAAAGTTGAAAACAGGAGAATCTCATAAACACATACCAATGAGCTCAAAGTGTCAATGACCACTACATAACAATAATTTTAACATTCGCTAGCAGACATAATACCCATACTATACACATGACCAGTTAATGTCTTGGGTGGTAATCCCTATGTCAAGGGATCAACTATCATAAGATTGGTGCTAACATGTTCTATTGACACTCTATGTTTCTGAACCTCTTCTTTAACGGTAAAGTATTTCCATTTCATATGTTTAGCACCTTTAAAATACTTGTCGTTTTTTTAGAAAAGAAGACTGCTACGGAATTATCACAATAACTTTTCAGCGACTTGGCTATACTGTCGAATAATCCAAACCCTGAAATAACATTTTGTAGCCATTTAGCCTGAACCATGGCCTCAAAGCATGCCACAAATTCAGCTTCCATAATGGATGCAGCAATTACCGACTGCTTATCCAATCACTTCAAGGTTGCTAGACCTCCTATAAGTAAGCATGTAACTTTTAGTTCCTTGCAAATATCTCAGAACTTCCTTTGCAGCTTTCCAATGATCTATACCAAGACTTATCTTCCAACATTGCAAAGCCAATATCTGGTCTTCTATAAATTTTAGCATATATCAAGGTCCCACTGACCTTCAGATATATACACTGATCAATAGTGTTTTCTTTAAATCCAAAGGAAACAACGGTATCATTTAAGCCCGTATATTGATTTCTTTCATTTGCACACAATGTGCTCCTTTTCTTTTTCTAGACAGTTTTCACATCCATATGATGTAACTCTAAATCATAATGAGCCACCAATGCCATAATGATTCTTAGAGAATCCTTCTTAGAAACTGATGATGAAAAGGTTTCTTTATAGTCAATGCCATCTTTCTGAGTAAATCCCTTTGTAACTAGTCTAACCTTGCAACATTCCAAGCTACCATGAGAGTCACGTTTGGTCTTAGAGACCCACTTATGACCAACTCTCTTACACCTTTATAGTAACTCAACAAGGTCCTAAACATCATTCTATTTCATAGATTTCAACTCATCTTTCATGGCATCTAACCACTTGTCACCATTTTCACTATTCATGGCTTGTGAAAAAGTAACTGACTCTTGTAAACATATCACATAACCATTAGAAATAACATATCTCTTTTCCCTATGAGATCTTCTTAATGCTATTTGTTGTGATTCTTCTACAATGAGTTCATTCAGTTAATAAAAATAATCTCATCATGAGTACTGGGATCATTCATTTGTTGTTCTCCATTATTATTAATCAATTCAATAACAAGAGAAACAACAACTTAACATTAATGCTTCAAGTCATGCATATCACATACTAACATGCTTCACAAATTTAGACATAATTCATTCAATGCATATCAATGTTCACCTTTGGGGACCCACTAATATACAACATTCAACCATAATGATGCTATAAAGATTTCAAATAATTTGGTAATGATGCATATCCCAGCTAAAAATATTTATCATCTTTGGATGTCTAAATAAAACTATAAGTATATGGACAATACCAACATTTATGTTTAATTATTATAAAGACAAATAATCAACCTTTGGGTTGATCCATAACCGGTCTATACTAATAAACTACAATTTACCCATAACATAAACATAATTTCATAGCATCAAGATTATGAGTAATTTGAAATATCACAATTATAATTGGAATTAAAATAATTCATAAAGATTTGGCCACTTTGGTGACTAAAAAATCCACCATACTTCATTCCAAAACTTAAATGTTTAATATTCATACAATTTCACAACATTTAAGTAATTTAATATTAGATCAACGTATAGAGGCTTTAATAAAAATGATTTGTTCTTTTTCTAAGCCAACAATAATAGGTAATTAGATTACCCAAAAATAGAGTCTAGAACATCCCTTTTTTAAAAAATTAAACTCAATTCAGCCCAGAATAATAAAAAACGTACAGCCAAAAAAAAAAAAAAGCCCGAACACGTTTTGTTTTTCTTTTATTAAATAATTCTGGTCCAAGCCCGGAAAACACGCTGGCCCACATCTTTTCTTTTTCTTTTCTGTAATAATCATGGGCCAAGCTCATTCCGCAGCCTTGGACGTTTTATCCTTTTCGGCCCAAATCCTTTAAGTCCACCCTTTAAATATTAAATTCGGTAGGCAAATCAACAAAACGCACCTGTAGCTCGGTGGATGGGTGTCGTTTCCCAAAGCAATGCGTCGCCAATTCGATCCCTCTCTAGGCGCGTTTCTTGCGTGATATTTTTGAAAGCCAGTGAAAGCCCAAATAAAAAATCTGGTGCAAAAAAAAGCCATCCAAGGAGTTCAAACAATCTGGTGCAAAAAAAAGCCATCCAAGGAGTTCAAACTCGCATCTGTGGGGACGACGCGACCTTAAAGGCTGGCTCTCTACCAGTTGAGCTGCGCCGTTTCATTGATAGAAGGAGACACCAAAAAATAAAAGGAATATCGTTTTAGAGTGTGGTATCATCTTCAACCTCTAGCCTGGTCGAACCAGGCCCAACTCTTCTTTCCTCCATAACCGGCGTTTCCGAAGTTAGATTTATATGTTCTTGGTGTCTATCTCTTTGTTTTTTTCGAGATCCTTTCAATGAAACTAACTTTGGGGCTTAATAAAATCATTTTCTCATGACCCAATTTCAAAATTTCCAAATACTTTCATTCGGCATACAATAAACTCTAAATAATTCATAAATGCAGTCATATGCATTCCTATTTCAAATATGAATCCCACACAAAACTATAATATGTGTACTTTCGATTCAATAAATCAACATTACTTGTTTGAAATTCATTTCACTCATTTCGCATACTTTTGAAGATTAATAAATTCATTCAAGAATAAATTCAAAAGTATCATTCATGTATCAATACAAGATTCATAATTGGAAAACCATAAATTCTAAAACCAAAAGCTCTGATACCACATGTAAGTTTTTCTATAATTTCATGTTCAAACATCAAATAATAAGAACATGAATAAGGATCTTAAGAACTCATGATTTTCACAACACTATAGGTCTAAGTCAAGATGTACTAACTTTTGTCCATAATTGCGGAATCAATACTTCATAATATGTGACTTGCAGCACCATAATTGAAACCTTTATCATTCTCTTTACCCTTCATTACACGCTCTCTCTTCTTGATGGAAAACTATAGGCATCTCTTATGGTCAGAGAGTGAATGGACAAGTTTCTATCCTTTTAAATAACTTATGTATCCAAAAGACATGTACATCCTATGGATATGACTCAAGCTCCCATCAAGCGCCAAGAACCTCTTCCCAAAAGTGATTTACCAATAGTCATTTAGCCCCTTAATTAATTATTAAATCATATATATTTATCACAGCCACATGAGACATTTCTTACAATTCCTTCATATAGCAAGCCCCGTGATCCATTATCAATTTCACTTCACGACTATCTGTATCAAAATTAACATAAAATTGAGTGAGAAAATTTGCAAAAGAAGAGAGGACCAAGAAATTTCCAGCGAATTGAAAAACGATATATCTCATATACTTTTTTATATGGATATTATGATTTATAATATACTCTTTCAATTCTAAATATAGGACATAGTTTGTAATATAAATTGCATTACAAACTATGTCCTATATTTTAGGCAAGGTAGTATTTATGAAAAAGGCACAATCCCTACGAGTGGGACATAGCTGAGATGTATCAAATATTTAGAATAGAAGCATACTCATGGTGAAACATATAATAAGAATAAAAATAGTAATTAATTAATGAGTAACCTGAGAATAGAAAGAAAAGGGACATGCAAATATTCTTGCATCAGCAACATCATCGATGTCTTTTGGAAAAGGCATCCTGGGGCCTTGGCATTAGAGTTCTAGGTTTTGGGGGGAGGGGGGTTCTGAGGAGGTGGCCTTGCACCAAAAATCTTGGAAGTGCTTATGTTTCCAGAATTCATATCTGAATATTCTAAAACAGAACCGAATTCGATGATACGACGATGACGATGATCTCTCTCGTACAGATATTGCTTAATTTGCTTCATTCTCAAGCTTCAGGAATCCACTACTTATAGAGACAAGTTAGCTAGGTTGTATTATGGTTCATTTTCAATGTAGTTCAACGTTTAAAAGAAGGAAACTCATGGGAACTAACCAAGTTAGTGTTGCGGTATTTACTTGTATATATGGACTTGTTTATTTAATTTGTATCTCAATTGATTTCAATTACGTGTTTTGGAAGACACATATTAATTCATTTAATTTACTCGACAAATTAAATAATTAAAACCATCGTTACATTAGGGCACGGTGTTGAAACTCTGTTTCAAAGTTTTGAACTTTGCTGAACACGTTTAGGAATTATCCTGCTTGTTCCCAAAGTTTTGCCCTTAATTATCTGGCATGACGTGAGAGGGATATTTTTGACCTTTTGAATGCATGGGAACCTGACCAAGTCGTTATAGATGCCTTTATCGTGACCTCCTCGGTGGTCTCCATCGTGTCTGATTTCAACTAACATGTTTTTGAATTGTTTATTTAATTTCTAAGTAACAATATAGCTTACGTTGTTAGAGTTTTCACAATATATATATATAAGACTTATTTGAGATTTTGAATATCACATTATGTGTGTGTGTCTCTCTATCTATATATATAAATAGAGAGAGAGAGAGAGAGAGAGAGACAATGTGATATTCAAAATCTCAAATAAGTCTTATTGCCTACAAGAGTATAGGTATTGACAACTCATTTTAAGAGGAAATCGTCACTGATTTGAGATTTTGAATTTTAAGTGGTTTGTTTTTTCCCTGGTTTAGATGGTAACTTGGTCAATAGCTCATCGAAAGGGGTAGTTTCAGGCAAAGCAAAATAGTGTCATGAGATTCATATAACCCATCATTCACACGCCAATGAGAGGTATAGTTTATTATATTTGCTACAAGTAGCTAGACCGAAAGGGAAAAGGAATGGAAAATGTATAAAATAATAAATTAGTTTATTATATTTGCAGCAAGTTGTCTAAAATTCTCATCCCATTAACCTCTTAATGTTTTTGAAAATTTCTTTTCTCTAAAGGACTCAAAATTTCAACATCATCACCGACTTTGTGGTGGAATTATTTAATTTAACCTTGACTTATTATTGCTGGGTTTTTATTTTTTATGTTTTGGATAAAGATAAAGATCAGATCAGGAAACACGTTGTGTGTGTGTGTGTGTGTGAGACCTCACGATCAGAGAAATTATTAGGTAAATACGGTATGTTTAATTGTGTTGGTTGAGATTGAATACAATTTGATTTGGTCCAACACCTAATTAATCTAATATTTTTTTAATGAAATAATTAATTGAATATTTATATATAAACCATTTACGCGTTTTCCAAACGTTCCAGGACATTGAATTCGAATGCAATGACCATAGAATCATATCCATTATATTAATTGGATCTAAATCTAATATTACTTCCGTCTAAATCGTTTTTAATTAAAGATCTCAAAATTATTTCCCAAAATGCTACAAGTTCAAAAGCATTTTCCATTATACGACAGATCAGACTTGGCTTCAATCTGACCGATTTGCAATATTTTTAAAAAGAAAAATTCACATGGTTAGCAGCAAAAATAGAAAGAAGCAAATTAATGGAAAACTACCGAAATTAATAAAATATATATATATATTTTTCACTTTTTGGGTGTGGGTGAATTAATAAAACAAATTATTGAGGAGCTTTCGTTACAGCTTGTCGGAAGTTATCACAGCGTTGACCTGTCTCTATCTGTTCTATTCTTTTTCGGCCAAAAACATGTACACACTCATAGATTTTTCTTTTCAGAAGGATTCCCCCAAAAAAGCCTTTATTGTCACCAACAATTTGTTGGAATTTTCACATTAATTCACTAGGCCAATTTACTTCTTTTTCTTTATTTTATTTTTTTTTGATATTCAGTACTCGTTAATATATAAAAGATAGACATATTATCTAAACGGTAATTTTCACGTACACAATTTGGCCACTCATAATTAAATTGACTTACGCGTTTTCTAAACGTTTGAGAAGGGTTAAAAAACAAATATGAGATGAATTTAATATTGGAGAAAAAATAATGAACTTAATTTCTGTAGAACGACATAGACGACCTGGTAACGTCTTTAAGACCCCATCTCTAAATATATTTAATGAACACCAAATCTAGCTCCAAATTAAATTGTACTACCTCCGGTCCTAATTATAAGAGCTAGTTGACTTTCTTTGGAAAGATTAAGGAAGCTAAATAAGTTACTTAGTCATTTCATATATTAAAGATTCTTAAATTATATATTAGTTTATTAGTCAAAATAATAAGTTTTGAAGAAAAAAATAAAAATACTTTAAAGTAATTTAATTAGCTTCCTTAATCTCTTCAAAAAAAAGTCAATTAGCTCTTATAATTAGGACCGGAGGGAGTATTACATAATAGAGATCGAGTCTAGGAAAAATAATGTTATATCTCGAGACTTACCTCAATTTGGAACATAGTTGAAAAGCATGGATGATTATTTAGTTAATTGCATAATAATTACATAATAATATTGTTTGATGGCATAAATCGTAATTTTTATGTAAAAAAAGAAGAAAAAGGAAAAACGATTTGTTCCTTTGATTTTATGAATTATTTTTAATTGCCTATTACGAGCTTGAATCTAATTATTATCTATAGTTTATATTCAAATGATGTTGTTCAGTTATTCTGAGTATTCATTTAATCGTGCAGTCCCTCCAACTAAAAATATTATAAATATAGTAGTGATGATATTAAAAAGGAGGGAATTTTGAAGGTTGAATTGAAACACGTAGTCACGTCCCTAAAGACTGAATGTAAAGACTTGACCGCCAGCACACCATCGGCGATATATATATATATATACACCGACACGGCTCTGTGCTTGAACCTCAAAAAATACATATTACTTGGAAATTAAACAGATCGAACTTTCTAATTAAATTACTAATTAATTTATCAATTCCACAATCTCTTGCTTGTTTCCAAGTTAAGCCATCTTAATTACCTATATGTCGGTGGTGCCATGAGCCTTGGTCTCAACCATTATTGTCAAACTCGCGGGTTGACTCTCCGAGTTTATCGTTTTTATGTTTCTAACTTATGTAATATTCTGAATTTCAAACCTACAGACTTGGGAATAAGCCTATAAAAGGCAGGCGACTAAGCCCAATTCGAGCAGGATCCCAAGAATGTCGAGGGATAGAAAGTCTCTCGGGGGACTAAGTAACTTGGCTATACGGGTTAGTGGACTTAGTATGTAAAAGCCGTGGAATTAAAGTACCAATGAAAAAGGGGGCACAGAAGACATATACGATGTAAATCCGGTTGGAAAAGGTGCCACCCAACTATGTCCTGAGGTATAAGACAATTAGTTGAGCAAAAATATGCCAGTATAAGTAAGTATACGGCATTTTCAAGGCACTCGGATATGCCCTGCGTTTTGGAAAATGACATCGGTGTGTGGTGCCATGTGGGGGCCCACACATACAGAGTCTAACCTGGTGTTAGTTGGTGGGTCTCAGTATACGTGTCTCTCATCGTGGCAAAGAATAAAGTTGCTTTTGTGTTGGTCCAATAAGAGCAAGACATGTGTCCCGTTATCATGACAAGGTACAAGACTACTTTTATGTTGGCTCAGTAGAAAGATGACACGTGTCCCGTCATGATTACAAAGAAAAAACTACTTTTTTATTGGTGCAATAGAAACATGACACGTGTCATCTCATTATGACACACTTTTATGTTGTTCCAATAGAAACTTGACACGTGTCCACCATCATGACAAGTCAAAAGTTACTTTTCTTGGTCAAATGGAAATGTGACACGTGTCCCCTCATTATGACATAGCTTTTGAGTCATCACCACAAGATCATGACACGTGTCCTATGATCATGACAATGCATAAAGCTACTTTTATGTGGTCCAATGGAAAGAGGACACATGGCGGGACACGCGGCACATTTTAGACCATACACGCTGTCCCGCCACATTTTAGACCATACACGCGGCACATTATGGACCAAGCACGTGGCACGTTCTGGACCGCACCCGTGTACTATATATACCCCTTCCCCTCATTTGTCTTTAGGCCATTCTTAGCCAAAACTTGGAAAAGAGAGGGGAGAGGGAGGGAAAAACGAAATGGAGAGAGTTGTTCCTCTTGGCGAAAGCAATGTTCCTATGGTTTTGGATTCTTGATATGAGGTGTTTGGTGTCGTTTACATGGTGGAGGTTGTAATGTCCTCCATTTAACTTAACATAATTACAAATTAAGGGTTGTTCAATAACGTGGTAATGCTTCATCACTTACAAAATAAATCATTGTATGCAAAATGAGCCCTAACGTGACAATATACAATCATCCAACATATACCAAAAGATGGAAGCACTACTGTCAGAAGAAGTTGCTTAACCTTCCGAAGTTTTCCCTGATGGACCCGGACAGGAACTATTACCTGGAAAAAATGTGGTAACCATCAATCCATCTCATTACGAATACTGATATGTGCTAGTGAGGTGTCATGTGGAACAATTTATATAACAAAGTATTTAAAAATAATTATATATATAATTTGCCAATATCCACATCACAAAACTTCATATCAGAAATTATGTATCACAGTTTTTATTAACACAATTCCCAAGATGCCTCCCACCAATCCAACCAAACCGCCTTATTTCCTCCGACTAGACCCATGGGCTAAGTTACATCCATGTTACTTTACTTAAAAGCTCACTGGTCATGTGATGAGGACCGGCCAAAATCCTCAGAGCACATGTCCCAGACTATGAGTCTTTCCCCCCTCATTGAACTAGTGGGGTGTCGTAAGCCCTCATTGAACTGGTGGGCTAGTCCTTCATTGAACAGGTGAGACAATATAAAGCTAACCATCATGCATCAATGGAGGCCTCACCACGTGGTGGAATAAACTACTCCATTTCTTCCCAATTCAACCCTTTCCATAATTATCATAATGAATATCATAATATCAAAATTCTCAATTCTTATACATAAATAAATATGTACATATTCACAATTCAAATCATAAAGTTCCGCAAGACAATTTCTATTAAGATATTCATAATCAGTTTATAAAATACTCACAAACAACATACTAATACACATAACAAGTGGAAAGTGGTTACATCTCGCCGTAACTAACTATTATCACACTTCTCCTAATCCAAGAGCTCAAACACACGCCAAAAATCAATCTACCACAACCAATTTACTAACCATTAATAACTCTTCTAAAACTCTACATAAAATTATAACTTATAATTTCATAAAATTAAAATATATAAATTTTAATAATATATCTCGGAATGCTTGAAGTGGGGAAATTATGTCTGACTGAAAAAAAATCAAAGAGACCATTGTAAGTAATAATTCCCTTTATTATTTATTCCTTTTTTTATATAACAATAGTATTCTTTATTACTATTTATTTATTTTATTATTATTACTACTATTATTTTACTAATTATTATTATTTTTCTACAATTATTTTAAACTCTCAAAGGTTATTCTAACACTTTAAACTAGGAGTTTATAAATACAAATCGTCGTACAAATAGGCTTTATTGTCATATATATATATATAGTAAAACTTTGGGTTTATTGTTCACTATTCTTTACATGAAATATGCTTCATACACACACACAGTCACGTTTCCTTTCTTATGTGCAATGAAAATACATGCCTTTAATATATATATATATATATATATATATATGTAAAGAAATCACCGACTTATTTATTTATTATATTTCAAGAGCATATATATATATAAGAGCAAACTTTTCTTTCTCTCTAGTTTGCTGATGAGAGAAGCATGGGTGTGAGCGGATCTCTCGCTGCAAAATCGTGTGGCGTCTGCTTCCTGTTTCGTGTTCTGACGGAGCAAATCAAAGAAGTAGATACTGTGCAAATGGTTTAAATTAATGAATAAATGATATAATGGCTTTGGGTTTTTTTTAAATCATGGGCCATGCACATGTTGTGTACGTGTAAACCTGGAGGTGGAAGAGTGAATTAATGAAACAAATGATATGGGTTTTATATTTGTTGGATCAAATGGTTATTAAATGCCAAAGGGATCATGGGCTACGTGGAGGTTAATTGGATTGAGTTTGGCGCAAATTGATTAGATGGATTTGAGTGGTTTAATGGATAAAATAGTTGTTTGGCATGAGATTATAAAATTATTCCACTTAATTCTCCACAAGGCTTTTATTTGCGCTTAAGCCCATTCTTATATAATTGCAATTATTGGAGAATTATAAAAATTTAAATCCTTAGTTCCTTTAAGGATTTTGTTTCTCAATTAAATTTCTTTTGGCCTTAAACTATTCATTCCATGATTTTTAGGCCTAAAATTATCCTTTACGAATATTCCTTTATTCTTTTCCGGTAAATTTCTCAAGGAAAAATAATTTCTAAATTTTTCAATAATTAAATTCATAATTATTTTGCCCGAAATTACATAATTAATTTACATAAAATATCCAAATTTCAAATCCCAAAATTTGGGGTGTTACAGAGGTGCTGTTGGATCTCCAAACCGATCACAGAATCAAGGTAAGTAGGACTTGGATTCTTACTCTACTCCCTACAATCTTCATAGACATTCCTAAGACCTTGATGAACGATTCTTGTGTGGTGTTTTGAAGTCTTGACTGAAAATACAAGGGAGTTCAAGGAGGAAAGATTTCAAGGAAAAGCTAAGATCAAGGACAAGGAGTATCGTTATTCGAAGCTTTAAGGAATTTTGGGAGTTGATTATCAGTCTAAGAATTTACCAGGTAGTAACTTTAATCCTCATATGCTTTGTATGTCTCTGTATGTATGCTTTACCATGATTGTGTATGCATTCGATGTTGTTATTTGCCAAGCGGTTTGGTACCGGAACCGATGTGTGCGACTAGGGCCTTGTTGTGCCCTGCAGTCTGTGCTATGTGCTATAGAGACTTCTTGTTCCGGAATAGGCTTCGTGCCTCGTTGTATGCAATTTACTGAAGGCTGTGATTTGTATTTATGATTTTCTTACATACTTTGAATATACTTTGTGTATGAGATTAACGGTTACTCTGAGATCCTTCGGGATTCCACTCTATGTTGCTACCTGTGTATTTACAGCTTGTTGGAAGTAGCTCCTAGGATAAAGTGGTGGATGCTAGCATATGAAGGTGCCGGACTAGTTTCAAATCATTCGAGGAAGATTTGTAAATACTTTATGTATTTATGTTTTAAATTTGTAACCAAGATTTGTAATATCTTACAGTACACTATGCCCAAACCGAATGTATGTTCTGCTACGTAACTTACTCTGGTACATGTTGTTAAGTATTATATAAAAATTAAGAGGCGGTTGGCGGGTCCGGTAGGGGTGTAACAACTTATAAAAATGAGTTGAGTCAGTAGTAAACTCGTGTTAGTTGTAAACTCGATCAAACTCACGAGTTTATACACCAAGTTTACCTTTTTTACATTTCTAACTCACAAAACCATGCTAACTTACTCTTAAACTCGTGTTAAGTTTTTTGATTTGATCATGCTTAGCGGCTTTATATAAAAATTTTATAGAAATTTCTTTATTAAATATGATAAATGTTGATGGATTTAATTTTAATTATATGGATTTAAAATATATTTAAATCAAATTGTTGTCATTTTTATATTTTAATTATTTAATTATACACTAGTAATACCTATTTAATAATAAAAGTAAACTCTTACGAGTTTACGATTCGAGTTCACGATCATTGTCACAAGTTTGATTAAACTCGTGAGTTTGACAATCTTGTTCTCAACCTAGCTATAATTAAATTATTAATTATGGTTGTTTAGTAAATGCTAACAGATTTTAAAATCTCGGCATATTTAAATTTCAAAGTTTTTAATTATTTCTTTGATTATAGTGGATGTAATTTAGGTGATTCTAGGGTTATTTACCAACTGACCTAGACACTAACTTGTATGTACCGCTTGTCATTACTTGAATAAGCAAGACTTTAAGACCACCATATTGTTCATGATACCAGGTCATGATTAGATTTGGTGTTGGTATAGACCCACCTAGCAAGGACGACGGCTTTCTCTCGGCATCATCACTATAGTAGCTAGCGGTGAATTCTAAGAGGAGTCACCAAACACCACAAGATGCAAATTTTGCTATGATTATCATTCGCAGATTGAATGGTCAAAATTACATTCAATTGGCTAATGGAGTGCGTTTGTACGTCGTCATAAAAGGAAAACTCGACTACTTGACCGGCACCGTACCAAAGCTTCCACCAACAGATCCTAAGTATAAAGAATGAGAAGTAGAAAACTCAATAGTTCAAAGTTGGCTCGTGAATTTTATGACAATGACAAGTATATATTTTGTAATTAAATAGGTATGTATTTTATGATATAATATTATATACCTATTTAATTATCTTTTATATACTTTACTTGTAACATCCTATTTTCAAAAGCAGTATAAATTTTTTTTTTCATCAGAGTAGAGCATCAGAGCGATTGAGTAACTGATATTTATATTCAAAATGCCGTAAGTCCGGCTGACACGGAATGCGGTACATTATACCGAGTGTTTTCAAAGTAAATAGCAAAAGAAAGTCTTCACCGAGTCCCTATGCGTGCCGCTTGCCTTTCTCCTCGATCCTCGGTCCTCCCGACCCCGACGCTATGTTAAGAGCCGAGGTTCAATGCCCAATGAACCTCGTGTAACGGTTAACCTCATGCTTATGTGTGACAAAATATGTATGACAGATATTCATAACATTACAAAGATTAACCAATACATAGCACACAGATGTAAGGTTACAACAATACATAAGCACACAAAGAGATGTAATATCAATCACAACAACAAGACATAGCACACAAAGACATGCACAACCCATGTTTGCACTAACCAAGTGCCACGACAAACCCCTCGTGTCCTCGCTAGGAAAACTCAACAAAGATTACCAAGACTCGTAACCCGTATAAACAAAGCTGAATGTATAAATAGTGAACTAAGACAGTCTTAGACACGGTGCATGACCCAAGACAAAGTCCCGTCCATGACTCTATGAAATAGTCTATCACATATAAGCATACAATAAGCATCGAGTTAGTGTTACAAGACGCGAACGTACCTTCGTTGACGGAACTTGACGACTTTGATAGCGGACAACAAAACGTAAGTGATTACAGATATCCTATAAGGATGATAACGTTTCTAATCAATGGTCAACATTATACCAGACATTCTAGTCCCAAATTACCATTTTACCCCTGACTCCCCTAATCGGCGGAATTTCGCCAGAACTTCGTTACTTTAACTCTAATCTTCCAAAATTTTGACATATCTCTATCTCCAATAATAAATATCATATTTATCCCTAAAACATGATATCTAAACTAACTTGGAAGATCAAAGATTAATCTAGCATTTCTACTATAACTACCGAAGGAACTACCAAAGCTTAAGACCGGGGGACCGAAGAACTTACCCAAAGACTTCGCTACTCCTTTTCCGAGCTCCTCCTTGCTCTCACTTCTCTCTAACCTCTCTCTAGGAATTGTGAATTGGTGAGGAATGAAGTGAAATGGGAAGACCTATTTATAGAAGATTTTGGTGCACTATTCATGCTTTATCATACCGAATCTCAACCGTTGGATCTAGCTTGGACACAAGGCATCATCTCCACCATACAACTCATCTCCTTACCTCATCATGATGTCATCAAGGTGATGTCACCCATGTGCTTTATGAACTTCTACCGATAAAGTTCCCTGTTTGGTGTAATTCCGCAAAATCTCAAAAATCCGGAACACACCACGAAGCTCTATTCTTCCTCTTCTAAACATTTGAGTTAACTAAATTTTTGATCCCATTAAGGGTATTCCGTAACCCGAAGATTCTAAGCCGAACGTCGTTCTGCCACGGAAATTACTTCGTGTGACACTAACTTCGAGACAAAAAATTCACCGGTTCATAATATGTCCAAATTGTTTATTACTTAGTTCAAGGATTTTGAGTTATGATTTATTTTCCATCGGTTCTCACTTTTCTTATCTGCCCTTTATTTACAAAAATATCTTCTCATCTGATCCTTATTCGCCCGCCTTTGCTACGGAAATGACTTCCGCTAACACCGACTTCTCGACAAAAATTCACTTGTTTGTAATTTGTCCCGACCTAAGAAACTTAGTTCATGGTTTTCTAGATAGGATTTAATTTCTATCTATTTCTCATTTATCCAACCTGCTTCTTCCACAAATATCTTAGTTATATTATTATTTTAATTAACAAAATATCATGATATTATTTTTGAAAAACCCACAACCCTTTTCACACTCAAATTTTGGTTTTTCTCTTCCCTTTATTATTATTATTTTTTTTTAATTTATCTAAATTAGCTAGAAGCTTAATTAGAGCCTTAATCCCATGATTAGCAATCTTTTAGGATTTAGGGTTTTCATGTTCTTAATCTCACCAATTTTTCTTAATCTTTTCTAATTGATTAGCAAGCACACTTTATGCTAATATTAGCCATAAACACTTCATTAAAGGATTTTCCATAATCTATCTTAAATATTCTCTTGTTCGCTTAAACAATTAGCCATTAATTACTTAACTAATCACTTTCTAATTGTTGATAATTTTCTTAATTAGGATTAATCATTATCTCACAACTATTTTACTGATATTGGTATTTTATGCTCCATGTAAAATATTAAAAATCATAAGGCAATTTATGCTCCCCAAAATTATATTTAATTTTGCCTCATTATTTTTCAAGAAATAATCCCAAAAATTCCTAAAATTAGAGACAACATACTTTCTAATTTTTAATAAATACTTTATTGCCTCATGAGATTTATCATAATATTTTTAGGCCATTTTACGTCCCAAAAATGCACTTTAGGGATTTTTAGCTCTTTATCTCTTCCAATTTCCATTAAAATACCTTAGAAAATAAGATGATTATAACTTATTATTTGAGACTACATATTCACCTATTTCCAATAGATAACATTTGCTAAAGTATATTATTCCGTATAAATAATTATCCTAGTATTACATTTCTCCCCCCTCATTAAATAAAATTTCGCCCTCGAAATTTGAACATATACACTCGAAAGGTTATCTAGACCTCCAATCTATTCCTTCCCTATGCATGCTTACCTAGCACGCATCCTCGCTATTCAAAATTCTCATTTATCTTGTACCCAGGCATAGTACTCAATTACAAGACTCACTCGGTCTATTCTCACAAGATTTCGGTTACACAGCCTCATTGCCCGATTTATTCAGCCTCTCTGGCTTAACACATATTGGCCTTTCGGCTCAATCTGCTACCACAACACGGAGATTCTAGCCTTACTACCTAGGAATTCATCCTCGCCTTAGGCATCTTGACTACTACCCGGTACAACGAATGTTTTGCTAGTCTTATGATGTATTTTAGACATAGTTAGTATGACAATTAGCATTTCATACAAAGACTAAGTATCACCGGTTCTATGCTCTAGAGGCACCACCTCGTGCACACTTGCACACTAAGTCTTATTGCTCGGGGCATCTCGCTCATCTATTTCATCTCGAGCCTTTCCCATTCAAGCTCTCGACTACTTTCACTTACTTTGCACCATAGCCGACGACTACTATTTGACTTAACTGTTCAAAGATTCTAGACCTTTCTAATAGCTCCCGTTCCTATATCAACTACGCGCTTTTCAACACCATAGCAATGACAAACACGTCATCGCTACCCAAAATCATTTTGTTGTCTCATTTTCAAATTTTCACACATTGAAAATTTTCCGTGGTCTCAGTACATTTCACAATCCACACTATACCCAAAAGTAATAGTGCCATCACATTTATAAACATAATTGCTGCCAAAACAATTTCGTGAAAACATATTCACTGCCGAATCAGTTTCAAAAACTTTTATTACCGGCACATATTCTTGAGGGAGATGATTCATTTCACAAAATTTTTTAACAATTGAGAGCTCACGCCACCACTTCAACCACTTGGTACAAAGAGCGCCCTCCCAATCCCCAAATCCGGCCTCTCGCCTCAAGTCGAGTCACCAGTCAAACAATGTGGGAGAACCTCCGCCCTCCCATAAGAGACCCGGTGTCCACCACCGTGGAGAGCCCACCCACGACCGCCGCTCCTGTGGCCTAACCCCCGCACGTTTGGTGTCCGAACCGGCACATAAAGTAGCAACCCTATCTACCGAAACTCACCCAGCCATAGACAACCGCTATCCTACTAGACAAAACATACGCCCTAGGCGAAATGTTATGGATTGGGTGCATTCACCGCCGGTGCGATTTTCATTCTCTCAAACAAAATCCCTCAAAAACTCTTTGTTCAAAAAGAGCTTTTATCAAAGGTCAGCGATTTCAACCATTTTAAAACATCCGGCAAGACCTAGCAACCGTACATTTACAACAGCTTTTCGGCCTCCTGTTCTGATCTTGCTTTTTACCACAACACAGTTGAAAACTCGTTTCAAGCTCGGGTTCTAACAAAACCCCTTTTATAAGACAACATCATTTCAAAATAACCATCACCGTGGTCTCAAATTCTATTGAAAACATTTCACTCGAAAATCAATTTCAAATATTCACAAGTTCGAAAAATCAATTCAAAATTTCAAATATAGCGGGTGTATTTGCAAGTTTAAAAATTCAATTTGTAAACCTTACTCGGAACTGCACAACTAATCTTAGATGGTCATCACAAACTACATGCATCCGACCTGTCCTTGGCTACTCAAGTCACTCATTGAATGCTTAATCTATTCTACTTTAATCTTTCAAATATTCTCGACATTGCCCGCTATCCTCGGGTTTCACGAACTTCTCGGACGCTCTTGTATTTGTTATCTAACAACCGTGGGCTTCGCCAACCTATAGACACACTAGTCTCACAGACTTAGGGATTTTCATCGAACATGTATATGTCTAACGACCTATGGACACATCGGTCCCAAAGGTCCTACCGCCCACCATGAACGTTTGAGGAGTACACATCACCACTTTATCCTCACCAGACATACCCCAATCCCGTGCGGCCTCAACCGCAACCACCGGATCCAACGATCCACGATCATCGCATCCTCCGGCCTCACGTACTCCCGCCTATCGACTAGAGCCGAGTCACCAAGCATCGCGACGTTGACCATCATCATGGGCCATACACCCTCTTGATGTGGTAGGAATCATAATTCCCGATTGGTGTATTCATTTTGGTGTGTGCTTTCGCTCTCAAAAACTCATTCATTTGGAACCATCTGATACGGCACCTTTAATATTGATTCAAGACTAGGTATCAACCCAATAGTGAATTCAACTTCCTCTATCGGTGGTAATCCGCCGAGAGCTTCTAGAAACAACTCAGGGAACTTGTTCACAACTAGAATTTCTTCTTGTGCAAGTTCAGTTCTTGCTTGGATATCATAGCACAATATATGCTATACAACACTAGAGCACCCTATGGCGATATACTAGATTACGTAAACTTTTCTCTCTAGGGAACCGATTAGATATGGGACTCGCTACAATGTACTTACCTTGAGAATCGATACACTGGTAGCTCTACTTTATGGTTCGTTGTGATGGCAACTTCACTACACGGTTTGACGTCACGGTGGCTTCACTCTAAGGTACTTCACTCGGCGCTTCACTCAATCCCTCCGATTGGTCAAGCACCTCCGGTCGAACCCTCCGTAGGTAGCCCTTTTCGAACAGATCTCCCCGTAAGTAGCCACCTCCGATCACAACTTCCCATAAGTAGTACTTTCTTCAGTTGACCGTCTCTGGATTATAACGAGAATTCAGATCTCTATCAGGTTACTAACCCTTTAGTGGTTTTGTAATTCTACTTGTCTCTAGGTCTACTACCCTATCCAGGGTCATTTTATTCATGGACTTTCTAGCTCCAAATAACAACCTTAACTCCATTTCCCAATTCTTTGGGGATCTATTAGCTACTAACATCTCTAAGGTTATCGGTTTCACCTTGAAACCATAACCTGTGGTTACTGAGGTTTTAGCTATCGTAGGGTTCCGTTAAGGAACTAACTCTCAGGTATTCAAACCTAAGGCAACCTCACTCACATTTTCTCGGGGTCCCTACTCTCAGGTACTGGAACCTAGGCAATGCTCAGTCATACATTGACCTAAGCACTGTCTCTGCCTCAAGCCTATCATCACTCTATCTTTTCTCATAGTATTCCAAAGGATTACTATGTTTCATACCGCAAGGTATTTAGGCCTTTGCTTAAAGGATATCAAATCCTTATGCTATATCCCAGGGGTTAAGAATCCTGAGATTTCTCTCGCTTAAGCACGCTTAACTTCACAACGTCTATCATATCTGGGTACTAATATCGGTACACATACCACTGCATACCAACCACTCTCATAGGTACTAGTACGGCATAACCGCCTCCCCATAAATACTCGGGTACTTTCCCCTTTTTATCTAACGGTCACCACCATCAAGGACTTAGTCAAAAGACCCTCATCCCCGAGCCAAGCCCCGTTGCATGCATGGTGTCTGATTTTTGCAAGGCAGGGATTTTCCTCTCAGGGTAACTTAGTAAGTTACTGTTTCTACAAGGAAACGAAGTCAATAGTCACTGTCTACAGGAAAACCTAAGTAGTACCGACTTCTCTCGTAACGATTGCCTTGAAACATCCGGGCGGGATTTAACTCGGACTCTAATTTCTATATCGAAGTCCTAGAGCTTAGCAACAACCCATATTCTATGTTATCTACTATATCTCGAGTCTCATCCGCGTGGCCCACTCCATATATAAGCTCTGGGTTAGAATGGAATTAATGCCCAAGTACAAACCGAGATTATCGAATTATCGAATTATCGAAATTATCGAATTATCGAAATTATCGGAATTATCGGAATTATCTAATTATCGAAATCATCGGAATTATCGAATTATCTGAATTATCGAATTATCGAGCCTAATATCGTTGTAGGTACGGGCGATAGATACGCCATCCCCGGGTTTAGAGTGGTGCACCGACAGAGGGTGGTACACCGGTTCAGATAGTATACCGGTTCGACCGGTATACCGAAGTAAGGTGTACTCCGACCAGGCTTATATCGCACTCATTTTCAAAACATGCTCTTTTAAAAGGCGTAGAGCCTAACTCCGTTACTCAAACCAAATGGCCGGTAGGTGTCTATCATGGGAGCCTCACCGTGCTAGGGTGACCGATTGGGCGATCCACATAGACTAGCCCCGCCTTCGGCACCAAAAGGTTTGGAATAACTTAGTCGATCTATGCCGGGACAACCGCTTCGATACCATAAATGTAACATCCCATTTTCAAAAGCAAGATAAATTTTTTTTTTTTCATCGAGTAGAGCATCGGAGCGATTGAGTAACCGATATTTATATTCAAAATGCCGTAAGTCCGGGCGATTACGAAGCGGTACATTATACCGAGTGTTTTCAAAGTAAATAGCAAAAGAAAGTCTTCACCGAGTCCCTATGCGTGCCGCTTGCCTTTCTCCTCGATCCTCGGTCCTCCCGACCCCGACGCTATGTTAAGAGCCGAGGTTCAATGCCCAATGAACCTCGGGTAACTTAACCTCATGCTTATGTGTGACAAAATATGTATGACGATATTCATAACATTACAAAGATTAACCAATACATAGCACACAAAGAGATGTAAGGTTACAACAATACATAAGCACACAAAGATGTAATGTCAATCACAACAACAAGACATAGCACACAAAGACATGCACAAATCAACCATGTTTGCACTAACCAAGTGCCACGACGGCTCCTCGTGTCCTCGCGCTAGGAAAACTCAACGGCATTACCAAGACAGAAACCCGCATAAACAAAGCTGAATGTATAAATAGTGAACTAAGACAGAGTCTTAGACACGGTGCATGACCCAAGACAAAGTCCTGTCCCATGACTCTATGAAATAGTCTATCACATATAAGCATACAATAAGCATCGAGTTAGTGTTACGACGCGAACGTACCTTCGTTGACGGAACCGGTGACGATTGTTGATAGCGGTACGATTTGACAAGACAACAAATAAGTAAGTGATTACAGATATCCTATAAGGATGATAACGTTTCTAATCAATGCTCAACATTATACCAGACATTCTAGTCCCAAATTACCATTTTACCCCTGACTCCCCTAATCGGCGGAATTTCGCCAGAACTTCGTTACTTTAACTCTAATCTTCCAAAATTTTGACATATCTCTATCTCCAATAATAAATATCATATTTATCCCTAAAACATGATATCTAAACTAACTTGGAAGATCAAAGATTAATCTAGCATTTCTACTATAACTACCGAAGGAACTACCAAAGCTTAAGACCAGGGACCGAAAGAACTTACCCAAAGACTTCGCTACTCCTTTTCCGTAGCTCCTCCTTGCTCTCACTTCTCTCTAACCTCTCTCTAGGAATTGTGAATTGGTGAGGAATGAAGTGAAATGGGAAGACCTATTTATAGAAGATTTTGGTGCACTATTCATGCTTTATCATACCGAATCTCAACCGTTGGATCTAGCTTGGACACAAGGCATCATCTCCACCATACAACTCATCTCCTTACCTCATCATGATGTCATCAAGGTGATGTCACCCATGTGCTTTATGAACTTCTACCGATAAAGTTCCCTTTGTTCGGTGTAATTCCGCAAAAAAAAATCTCAAAAATCCGAACACAAAAAGCTCTATTCTTCCTCTTCGGAAACATTTGAGTTAACTAAATTTTTGATCCCATTAAGGGTATTCCGTAACTGCCGAAGATTCTAAGCCGAACGCCGTTCGGTTACGGAAATTACTTCGGGTGACACTAACTTCGAGACAAAAATTCACCGGTTCATAATATGTCCAGTTGTTTATTACTTAGTTCAAGGATTTTGAGTTATGATTTATTTTCCATCGGTTCTCACTTTTCTTATCCGCCTTTATTTACAAAAATATCTTCTCATCTGATCCCTTATTCGCCCCGGCTACTCTACGGAAATGACTTCCGCTAACACCAACTTCCGGACAAAAATTCACTTGTTTGTAATTTGTCCCGACCTAAGAAACTTAGTTCATGGTTTTCTAGATAGGATTTAATTTCTATCGGTTCTCATTTATCCAACCTGGTTCTTCCACAAATATCTTAGTTATATTATTATTTTAATTAACAAAATATCATGATATTATTTTTGAAAAACCCACAACCCTTTTCACACTCAAATTTTGGTTTTTCTCTTCCCTTTATTATTATTATTTTTTCTTTAATTTATCTAAATTAGCTAGAAGCTTAATTAGAGCCTTAATCCCATGATTAGCAATCTTTTAGGATTTAGGGTTTTCATGTTCTTAATCTCACCAATTTTTCTTAATCTTTTCTAATTGATTAGCAAGCACACTTTATGCTAATATTAGCCATAAACACTTCATTAAAGGATTTTCCATAATCTATCTTAAATATTCTCTTGTTCGCGGCTTAAACAATTAGCCATTAATTACTTAACTAATCACTTTCTAATTGTTGATAATTTTCTTAATTAGGATTAATCATTATCTCACAACTATTTTACTGATATTGGTATTTTATGCTCCATGTAAAATATTAAAAATCATAGGGCAATTTATGCTCCCCAAAATTATATTTAATTTTGCCTCATTATTTTTCAAGGGAAATAAT
Organism: Acacia acuminata; assembly: GCA_019022655.1. Lineage (NCBI taxonomy): Eukaryota > Viridiplantae > Streptophyta > Magnoliopsida > Fabales > Fabaceae > Acacia > Acacia acuminata. The sequence goes on along the minus strand of JAFJYI010000450.1, from coordinate 37,077 downwards.
CCCAAAAACTCCTAAAATTAGAGACAACATACTTTCTAATTTTTAATAAATACTTTATTGCCTCATGGGATTTATCATAATATTTTTAGGCCATTTTACGTCCCAAAAATGTACTTTAGGGATTTTTAGCTCTTTTTCTCTTCCAATTTCCATTAAAATTACCTTAGAAAATAAGATGATTATAACTTATTATTTGAGACTACATATTCACCTATTTCCAATAGATAACATTTGCTAAAGTATATTATTCCGGATAAATAATTATCCTAGATTACATTACTATCATTATAGGATAAAAAGATATTTCAATATAAAATCTACTTATTTCCTATTATATTTTGCGGAAATATTAGCTTATTTAGAAAGAAGTAGAAAAAGAAATTAAGAGGATATGCGATCAACCAAACTTCGGTGGTTCCACGCAAGAAAAATATAAATAAAATTAATTGTGTGATCTGGTGGAGTAGATTATAAGATATAAGATATCTTTTTAGTAAGAAAATGAGAATTAGTGACCCATGGCCTAAGTTATATTTAGGTTATATATATGAAGCAAAAAAAGGAGGCAAAGGAGGAAGGAACGAGGAAGGCAGGCTGGACAGAAGCGGCTGAGTAAGAGAGGCACTTTGGTTATCTTCATCATCTCCACGAAAGGACGAGAGGACTATGGAGGTGACGAAGAAGCTTTCTTTCCTCTCTATCTTTATTCTTTGAACCTGAATTCTTATTTTCTCGTTATGGATTTTAATCTAGCCATGTGTGGCTCATTTTTTTTGCAACCTAGAGGAGCTATGAACTTATTGGTGGATTAAACTTTATTTTCATTGTTTAGTTATAATTAATATTAATTTTGGTTACTTAATCTTGTTTAGATTTATTTATTATTGACTGGCCATCATTGAATATGAATCTGAGAATTAGGATTTACCTTGACGAAGGGAATTTTAATTAAGCTATGAGATTAAGTAATATAGGGTTAGATTACGATTTAATTTGCGATTAGGATAGACATATACCTAATGGCCCTATATAATTGATGAAGAGTGTGTTCGATTTTTGTTGCCTCTTGAGTAATTATGTTGGACATAACAAATTATACTTAAGAGAGGGTTGTAGGTGGACTGACAGACACTTATAGCTATTTATACTCGAGATTAACAAGATTGATATTAAGGCCAATTAAATTAGTGAAATCAAGGTTTATGAAGCTAATAAGAGATTAGTGACTCTGGATTGCTTATTTGATTATTGTAGTAGTTTGTTTATTTTAATTTTAGTTTTAATTTCCTTTTACTTAATTTAATTCAATTTGGTTTGCTCAACTTAATCGAAAGCGTAAAATTAATGCTTAACTGAAGTTGTGGGTACGAAGTCCTCATGGGAACGATACTTTTCTTATCACTTTATTACTTGGTACGATCCGTATACTTACGGAGTTATAGGCTATAAAGTTTTGCCCGATTAGACAATAAATATTAGCACGAGTTTAATAAATTATTATTTAATTTCTTCCAGCAGAACAAGCTTTTCTGTCATGGCCCCTATTTTTTGTTTTCAAAAATATAAAAGAGAAGTGGTGGCTTTAAAATACATATACGATTTGGCCACCAAAAAAAAAAAAAAAAGTACATATACGATAAAGACAAACTTTATGTTAAAAAGGTGAAAATGATTCTACTTACAGTAGTGATCTAACTTTATGTGTCTGAGCAAAAAAAAAAAACTTTATGTGATTCGAAGGATTCCATAATACTACTACTACAAAGCATAAACAAGAAAGTACAGCGACATGGATTTATCAAAAAAGACAATTCTTTCAAATGATTGACTCTATTATTGGAAGCAGATTCCGACTATTAAAGAAATACAACTATTTTTGGTAATCTAGCTTCTAGGTTCTAGCTTACAATATATTTTCCCCAGCTGCATACCTATATGAAAAGAAAACGAAAAAATTATAGGAATGAATAAACAATACATATGGGGTAAACTAACTGATGATGATAATATACTACTTCCTTAACTTGTCCTAATATAATTCCAATTTTAATAGAAAAATCGAACTGTAAAGTAGGTTTTATATTAAGGATTATATATATATATATATATATATATTTTTTTTTTTCAATCACACAGATATTGGAACGTACATGATTATTAATAGGAGAAGGAAATCAATAAAAAAATGCGAATATTGTCTACATCAATTTCGACACAATTAAATTTATTTACTTGGGAAAACCAGCATCACATTAAAAAACTGGGGGTAATACTATGAATGAATATTTTCACTTTTTAACTATTTTGAGGGTTTTCCCTCATAATATTCTTTCTTCCCTAATTTTAGTAGAGAAGGAGAGACCAATATATATTTGATTGCTGCCTCTTATTACAAGTTGATTCGGTATAATTCTGTTTTGATATGCATCATTTAATTTAATTTCCACCGACATTCCCTTTTTTTTTTTTTTTTTTTTTTTTTTTTTTTTTTTTTTTTTTTTTGGGTTCTTCCAGTGTATAACTAACACATACAAAAAGGATTGAAAGTTTAATCAATATGGTTCACGCGGAATTGAAACTCCAGTTCATTTCACAGGTGTATATATATGGACTTTAATTTATGTTTTAGAAGATCTGCACCTATTATAATGATCAAATGTAATGTAATATTAGCCTTTTATATTAAAAAAAAATAGAGATGTCGGCACTTCCACAAACAGTTCATCGAAAGTTCTCATTCCATCGACTTTTACATGTATCTATGTTTTCTTGTCCTCCCAAATATAGCAATACAATTGTGGAGTAGCCTAATATAATTTTGATATAATAAGAGTTTGTGTTTTTTCTTATAATTTTTTATAATAAGTGGGAGGAAGACGAGGTGAATGTTGGCCAAACCCGCCACCCAGACATGGTATTTATTGTTACAAAGTCATGCCCTTTGGACAAAAAAATGCAGGAGCAACCTACCAAAGGTTTGTAAATAAGGTGTTTGCAGATTTCGAGCAACAAAAAAAAAAAAAAAAAAAAAAAAAAAAAAAAAAAAAGATGTTTGCAGCTTAAATAAGCAATACCGTGGAAGTCTACATCAACGATATACTTGTAAAGTCCCTCCAAGCAGATCAGCACATGACGCACTTAGAGCAAAGTTTCCACTTACTTTGCAAATACAACATTAAGCTAAATCCAGAAAATTCTTAGGATACTTGGTGTGATAAAGAGGGATCGAAGCCAATCCAAGTCAGATCAAAGCTGTGCTGAACATACCATCACCCAGGTGTGTCAAGGACGTCTAGAAGCTGACCGGAGGGGTAGCAGCCCTTAGTAAGTTCATTTCCTGGTCATCCGAGAAATGCCACGTATTTTTTGATTCCTTGAGGAAGAATAAAAACTTTGAATGGAGTGAAGAATGTGAAAATGCCTTGCAACAGTTGAAACAATACCTGACCAATGCGCTTTTGTTTTCAAAGCCAAAGGAAAAAGAAACACTATATGTCTACCTAATGGTCACCCCTAGAATTGTTAACACCATCCTAGTCAGGAAAGAGGGAGGTAAGCAACGTCTTGTCTACTACACTTGTAAAGCCCTCCTTGATGCTAAAACCATGTACTCTTTACTCGAAAAGTTATGATATTATTTCCAGTGCCACCCAATCATAGTTACCCACTCAAAAATGTGTACATAAACCAAACTTGTTAGGTAGGCTAGTTAAATAGGTGATAGAGTTGAGCAAATTTGACATAACTTACTTATCATATACTGTGATAAAATTCCAAGTCTTAGCAGATTTCATAGCTGACTTTAGTTTAGAAATGCAAGTAGACGCAGAAAAAGAATTACTTTGTGTAAGCAACAAGGACCAAAATAAGAAATGGACACTTTATGTAGATGGTGCATTCAACGTACGTAAAAGGTATAGGATTCGGTGTGGTGCTCAGATCCTCAAACAATGATATCGACAACAATCCGTATATTGTGGTTTCAAAGCTACTAACAATGAAGCGGAATACAAAGCATTGATGACATGTTTGCATCTTGCCAAGGAAATAAGGGCTAACCAGTTGGAAGTTAGGAGCAAGTTGCAACCTGTCTCTAAGCAGTTAGATACATCATACTAGACAAAAGACCCACACATGCAGGCTTACTACAGGCTAGCAATCTCACTAGCCAAAAACTTCCATGAGTTCCATATAACCCAAGTAGCTAGGTAAAGAAAATAACCAAGAGGCCGACACACTAGCCAATCTAGGTTTTTCCATACAAACTAACCAGAAAATGTCAGTACCGATAGTTCATACTGATGAGGGCCTTTTTGTCTTTAGTCTTGGGGTCCACAATCAAAAATTAACCAAGGATTGCGCATAGGCAAACCGAGGATTGTTCTCTCTCTCTCTCTCGAGAAGCCTTTTATTGAGTTCCAGGTAATCTAAATGACATCAAACACATTGAAAACAAGGGGAAATATTGGTTTTGGATTTTCAAACTAATAAACTAAATTAAGCATGCAATTTAATTAATCCTAATTATTGCTTTTGGTATTTTCTTTATAAAATGGAATGGAGTATGAAATGTATAATGGATGCTCTTGGAAATAGAATAGTGACTATCATAGTTCAATTAAATGTAGGAGTAAATTTTCACCAAGTCTAGATGAAAAACTCTAAGATACCACTTGAGTCCAATATTCTCAATTAATAGTAGCTCTTACTACCGTAGCTAACTACTATCTCTTGAGATATTATTGTTTAAAATCACTTAGTGTGTGATTAGGATTACATTAATGCAACTTGTTTCCTCTGGATATGAATGCGATACCATGCCAGTCAATTAATCCAATTCAATCATACTATCTAACAATACCACGTAGAAAGCACAATATCATTGAATCAATAAGGAAATACATATTTATAAATCCAACAAGCTACAAAAATTCAATCCAATCACATAGGTTCAATCCACAAAGTTATCCAACCGGGTAAACTAAGTCTCAACAATACAAAACAACATTCCTAAAACTAGGAAATTAAAATGTAATTAGAGAAAATAAATTGAAGTAAAATGAACTCCCCTTGAAGCTTTGGAACACAAATTGCTATCCCACCCAAGAAGCAAGAGAAATCAGCCAAAAAAAAAAAACAAACACAGAATGGTCTCTGGAGGTTTCGAACAGGGGACCAGCAAGCACTTGAGCACCTTAAAGGCTGGCCTTGCGCCAGATAGGCCATGTGCTCATATGTGATGAAGTATGAGCTATTAATAAATATACATGATTTATTTATTCAGTTTGGAAAATTTTACATAATGCTAAAATGGAGTTTCGAACTGAGACCCGTATGAGCATGGGAAGTATCCCGAATGCCAAGATTTTGCCACTGTCTTTGTGTGCTCCTTGCGTTCAATGTTTATCATTTAGTATATATCAACAATGTTTTATTGGATAAGAAAAATTTTTAAAAACTCTAGAATGGTCTCAAGCGATTCGAACCCGGACTGAAGGCGCGTGGCGCCTTAAGGGCGCGCTTTTGCCCGCTGAGCCACGGGCTCCGACTCAACCATGGCCACAGATCAACATTGAAAATCCATGGAAATATGGGTAAGTGACGAGAGAAGCACTGAGAGCAACTGAAGGAATGAGAATCTAATATAAACAAAACCATATCCAACAGTGTTGTGTTCTCCGGCGGTGTAGACAATCAGCGATGAAGAAGATGGTGGTTGAGGATGCAGCAGAGCTCGGTGGTGTGGCGAGTGACGGAGGTCATCGGTGAAGAGCTAGAGGTTCTGAGCTATTCCGACGGTGGAGGTGTCGAATGTCTCTCCCTATTGTTCACGGTCTCTGCTGTCTACGGTGGTGGAGGAAGTAGGTCGCTCGCCGGCGACCGTGGTGGAGGAGGAAGCCGCCGGCGAGGGTGAAGGGCGAAGGTGGAGTGAACGAGAGTCGAAAGTCGTAGGTCCCGCTCTTCCTCTGTTCGCGGCGCTGGATCCATAATATATCAGGTTCTCTTCTCACGTCTCCTAGGTCTGAAAGTGTCCCTGGTCAAAACGCAGAATTTTGACCAGGGACCTAAGTGCAAAGTGTGAAACGTTTTGTGGGGGGACTAAAGTCAGAAGTTTCAAAATCTTTTGGGGCTTAACTGATATTTATGAAACATATGGGTCCTTTTCTGTAATTTTTCTCTGGACCTTTTCTTCACTCATTTCCAATTTTCAGAAATTGTTCGGGCCTTTCTTGTAATTTTTCCTAGTCCTAAACACATTAATTCTGACCCTAAAAAATCTCAATTTTCTTCTCTAGCACCTACAATGTAAGATTAAACAAAATGTAGCATCAAAAGTCTAAGAAATCATTTGCATGAATAATTAATAAATTATTACCATTTTACCCTTAATTACGTTTAATTCAATACAAATGTCTCTAACTCGAATTAGTGCTTAATCATGCAATAATGTCCAAGAAAATGTATTAAAAATCTCAATTTAATTATGAAAAATCATATAAAAATATGGTTCGATCACATACACAATTCTCAGCGATCTACCCAAGCTAGGTATGGTCCTATCAAATAACCTTACATGGGATTGGAGGTCCCCTATCTTAAGATTTCTGCAAGATAACGTTCTCCTAGAGGATAAGAATAAAGCACATAGGATAAAAGTTAGAGCCGCCTACTTTTGCATTCCGGACAACAGACTCTACAAAAGATCATACACAGGTCCCCTCTTGAGGTGCATTGGACCATAAGAAGCCAGTTATGTACTAAGAGAAATTCACGAAGGAGAATGTGGAGACCATATAGGGAGCAAGAGCTTGGTACGTAAAACGCTCAGATATGACTATTATTGGTCTACCTTGCAGAAAGATGCCGTTACTTAATTAAAAAGTGTGACAGATTTTAGAGGTTTGCCAACCTGACGCGCCAACTACCAGAAATGTAACATACTATCACACCAGCATAGCCATTCATGAAATGAGGAATGGGCATAGTCGGGAAATTACCTATGGCTCTCGGGAAGGTCGTATACATGTTGGTACTTAGCTTACAAACTATTTTACTAAATAGGTTGAAGCAGAATCGTACACACAAGTGCAAGAACATGATGTTATCAACTTTGTCTGGAAGAACATTGTCTGCAAGTTCGAACTACATAAGGAGGTCGTTTGTGACAACAGGGATCCCAGTTCATTGGGCATAAGTTCAGAAACTTTTGCTAAAAATGGGGAGTAAAGCTCCATTTCTCTATTTCACACAATCCTAAGTCCAATAGACAAGCCGAGTCAAGCAATAAGATTGTAACCATGTGTGTGTGTAATATTCTTGGTCACGTAGATAGGTTAATGCATTGGAACGAAACATGGTTGAGAGCCAAAGGAAATTAATGGGAAGTAACAGGGTGAATATTGTCAAGGCATTTAACTTATAGAATTTTTTTAAATCAATTTCAAATCAATTTAATTCATTTACTCGGGAAAACCAGCATTAATATTACATTAAAAAAAAGGGCAAATACTATATATGAAGGAAACGTTTCACTTTTTTTTTTTTGGGGGGGGGGGATTTTACTTCCTAATATTGTTTCTTCCCTATTTTTTCTAATCCAAACTAAGGGTTAATTTTAGTAGAGGAGAGACCTACACACACATGTATGTATGTAGATGTATATATATACATATATAAGTACATATATGCATATATATGTAGACATACACAGATACATCATACATATATACATTCATGGATGTGTGTGTGTGTGTACACCAACACATACATACATACATATATGCATCATTTAATTTAATTTCCACCAACATTCTTTGTTTTGTTTTGTTTTTGTTTTTGTTTTTTTTGTTCTTCAAACAAATAACTAACTCATACGAAAATGCTTGACAGTGTAATCAATCTGGGTCACGCGGAATTGAAACTCCATTTAATTTCAAAGGCGTATATATAGGGACCGCTTTAATTTATGTTTGAAGATCTATACCGATTACAATGATCAAAATCTAATTTAATATTAGCCTTTGATATTAGAAAAGTAGAGATGTCGGCACTCCTTCAAACATTTCATGGAAAGTTCTAGTTCCATTGACTTTTGATTACATGTATCTATGTTTTCTTGTCCTCCCAAATATAGAAATACAATTGTGGGGTAGGCTAATATAATTTCAATATAGTAAGTATTAGTGTTTTTTCTTATAAATTACAGACCGTGTGGGTTCCATAAACCTTCTTTAGTCTCTTGCTCTACAAGTTTCCAAATGCAAAGTCTAGTAAATTTGAATGAATTTTCAAGTGTAACAGAATTCGCAGTTTAAATAGATTCTGATTATAATGTCGACTTTCCAATTTTCATGCTATATTAATCCGGTCAACTAAAACGTGTATGTTTGACTAGTGATTTGGTAATATAAACTTATAGTTAAACTTAATTTATATTTTCAGAAAGTTTTAAACTCTTCAGCTCCTGCAAGTTCTTGGACATTATGCCTTCAATGGGCAATTGGAAGAGCGTAATAATATTTATTTAATAAATGTAATTATAATTAATAAGGTTCAATCTTTATGGATATGTAGTTCAATTCATTTCTGGATCTCGATGATTGTGTTATATACGTACATTGTTGATGACAAGACTGGAAAGGTGGCTTTAAAGTGCATATAACTAAAAGCGAATTTGATTGGATCTTGTACAATACAGAGAATCAAAAAATTAAAAGAAGGCCGTTTCAAATCAAATGAATATTGTATCCATTATTGGAATCAAATACGGACAAGCAGCTAAATTAAGTCAAACCCAGACGCAAAACCAAACATATAAGAACAAATACAACCATTATCTAGCTTACAATATATTTCCTCTGGACATATATGTAGCTGCACTTATTAAAACGAAAAAACTAAGATATAATGAGTATATCTATGAGGTATTCCTTTATATAGCAAACCTCGTGGATCCTTTATCAATTTCTCTTCACGACTATCTGTATCAAAATTAACATAAAATTGAGTGAGAAAATTTGTGAAAGAAGAGAGGGAGAGAGAGGACCAAGAAAATTCAAGACAATTGAGAAATGATACATCTCATATACTTGTTTATATGGATATTGTGATTTAAAATATACTTCTTATGTCCTAAATATAGGACATAGTTTGTAATGCAAATTACACTATAAACTATGTCCTATATTTAAAACCGGAGGTAGTATTTACGAAAAGGCACAATCACCAAGAGAGGTACATAGTTGACATGTATTAAATATTTAGAATAGAGGCATGCTCATGGTGAAAGATATAATAAGAATAAAAGTAGTAATTAATTAATGAATAACCTGAGAATATAAAGAAAGAAAAGGGACAATGCATATATGCTTGCATCAGCAATATCATCGATGTCTCCTGGTAAAGAGATCCTGGGCTTTGGGATTGGAGTTCCAGGTTTTGTGGGAGGAGGGTTCTGAGGAGGTGGCCTAGCACTGCCAAAAATCTTGGAAGTGCTTATGTTTCCAGAATTCATATCTGAATATTCTAAAACATAATCAAATTCTGTGATGAGAAGCTTTGTGGAATCGTACGTATTTATAGAAATGACCAGACCAGACATTATATTATTATTGTTATTATTATAAGAAGAACAAGAAACATAACGAGGACAAGCTAAGGAAGCGGCCAACTAAGATCGATCTCCTCATACTTTTAGTAAGATCGCATCACAAGATGGAAGAGAAATAGGTAAAAACAATGTTTATATATGGAGGTAGGTGATGATTCCTATAAAATTCTTCAACAATATTGAAAAAATATATATATAGAAAGAAAAACATGAGAAAGTTTTCACAACACAAGAGAAAGGAGTAAATATTAATTAACCTGATAGTTCTTGGAATTCGAGTGCCTTGTGTGGTAGAGTTAGAGCCCTGAGTACTTGGAGGTGGCCTTGTGGTTGGCGTCAGACTCTTCTGAATGTTTATGCTTGAACTACTCATTATAATTTGTAATGCAGGAAGATTTATGAGATAAGATAGATAGGGTTTCTGTGATGAGAAGCTTTGTGGAATCACACGTATTAATAGATGTTGAGAAACGTACAGATTATTGTTGAGGAAATTTACATACAAATTCTCTCTAATTTACACACAGGTAATAAGTCATTTGATTTCATTTCCGCGGACGGTTTACTACTGCTTCTTTTGAATTAGTCCAACATTTATGTCATCCCATGCATCACTAAATTTCCAACAACTTCCACTATTCTTCTTCTTAATGTTCTGGAAAAAAGAAATTAAGGGTTTAAACAATTAAGCTTAAAGTGTGAATCGTCTGAATTAATGTGGTCTTGATGAGTCCTCTTCACCGTGTATGACCACTTCCACTTCAAACTTACACACTGCTTAGCTACCAGTTTCGTTATTAAAAATCCTTTCCATATATTAATTCTTTTGGTCCTTGTTTTGGTTAACAACACCGTCCTATGTGCATGCATGTGGCAGCTCATTTCATATTTTTTTGTTTTAACCAAATTGACTTCTTTCTTCCCTTTTTTCATTTCTCTTTCTTCTTGCTCTTTTATTTTTCTTCTCATTTCCTCTCTCATATTAACACGGAATTAGTCTATTTCGTTTGACATGAAATTCCGCCTCAATCTTCTTTAACTATTTAAATCAAAATACTAAACCATTTCTTAACATGCTGAGTTGTTGCGTAGTATGTTTATTAATTGGATTTATAGTTGATTAATTTATTCAGTTCCCTTAATTTTTATTTTATTTTACTTTTTTTTTTTTTTTTACTGAAGTTTCCTTAATATTAACCAGAACATTTTCATGACAAATGTAGAGCGTATCACGATGGTCCACCATTGAGCAAAACAAAACAAAAACGATGGTCCACCCAAAATAATTGAATATGTATTGACCAGTTTACGCGGAGTTTTCTTGAAACTTTGGTTGTTTTATACTAAGTCAACTGAAACTTACTTGTAACTTGAAGATTTCCCATTCATTAGACCAAAAATTGATTTCCCTTTTATTTTCTGGGTCAAAAGCTTCGTAATTAAGATAAGCTAAGTAAACCTGGCATGTTAGAGGAGGCATGGGATGATGAGAATATATATATATATATATATATATATATATATATATGTTCCCAGCAAAATATAACCAAATAATTTCTTTTTAACAAAATAACCAAATAAATTAACAAACAGAAATTATGAATTATACAGAATCCCATTGATGGTTAGGAAAATGGATCCTCTCAATATTTTGTTTTCATACCTCTTTGGCTATTTCGTTTGAAACCTCGTCAATCTTTATATCAATATACTCACTAGCATGCAGAAGTTGTCCTGGGAGGAGGTGGGTGACTCAATTGTTAAAATGGTTAAGGAATTTTTTGATCAGGGCACCCCCCCTTGACGACATCAATGGAACTAATATAACCCTTATCCCAAAGGTAGATAAGCCTGAAACTGCGATGCATTTTAGACCCATTGGACTTTGCAATTTCTCTTATAAAATCTTTTCAAAAATTTTGGCCAATAGGATGAAATTCTGCCTTGATAAATGTATTTCCTCCAATCAGGGTGCCTTTGTCCCAGGAAGATTAATCCAAGACAACATTATCATAGCCCATGAAGTGTTCCACTATTTAAGGCGAAGGAAAACCGGTAATAGGTTTGAATTGGCCTTAAAAATGGACATGAGCAAGGCCTATGATAGAGTTGAATGGGATTTCTTGAGAAATGTAATGTTAAAATTCGGATTCTCCCAAAAATGGGTTAACCTTGTCATGAATTGTGTTGAAACTGTGCATCTTAACCTTTGCATTGCAGGAGAAAAAATAGCCTCTATCAGTCCTGGTAGGGGCCTTCGTCAAGGAGATCCTCTATCGCCTTATTTGTTTATTTTGACCCTAGAAGCTCTTTCCTGCAGATTAATGCGTATTTAGCATAGGGTCGGCTATCAGGAATTAAGCTAAGTAACTCCTGTCCAATCATCTCTCAAAGTTTCTTTGCAAATGATGCCTTGTTTTTCATGAATGCAGATGTTCAGGAATGTAGAACCCTGGCTGAGATACTCCAAGAATATTGTACGGCATCCGGGCAGTTGGCAAACTTGGAGAAGTCCAGTATTGTATTTTTGCAAATACTCCACAACCATTGCGAAGTGATATATGTGGCATCCTGGGCATTGAAGAAAGCAGTGACCAGGGCAAATATCTAGGCATCCCTAGTGTATGGGGAAAGAGAAAACATCAAGCGCTCGCTTACGTTTGTGAAAAAGTAAGCAAGAAAGTTTTAGGCTGGAGTAGCAAACACCTATCATTTGCAGGGCGAGAGGTCATGATAAAGGCAATTATCAACGCTATCCCAATCTTTCCTATGACTTGCTTCAAATTTCCAAGCAAAACTTGTAAGGAATTAAATAGCCTAGTGGCGGATTTTTGGTGGGAGGGTCGAAACAAAACCCATTGGGTGGCATGGAACAAATTAACTAGACCAAAAGTTGAAGGTGGCATGGGATTTCGTGACTTTACCAAGTTCAACAAAGCTCTACTAGCAAAGACGGCTTGGAGGCTCCTCCAATCTCCAAATGACCTTTGGGCAAGAGTACTAAAAGGACTTTACTTTCCAAATGATTCCTTTATAGAAGCAACTCATGGCCATAGAGCCTCATGGTGTTGGTCAAGTATTCTAGATGGAAGGGACCTCATCAAAGAAGATCTTTGTTGGCAAATAGGCAATGGAGAATCAGTCCGGCTATGGCATGACAAGTGGATTCCTTCCCTCCCTTCTGGGAAATTAAGCCCCATTGGTGAGAGATCCCAACAATCAAACTCAACTGTAGCTACGCTTATCTCTAGTGAAGCGAATCAATGGAACCTGAACCGAATAGCACACCTTGTGGATGACCATGTTCGTGATGCCATCGTGGCAATTCCCCTTCCACGAGCTCCAACCGAGGATAAAATCATGTGGACCCCAGCAAATAATGGAGCATACCTGGTCAAACTAGGATACAACTTGGCATCCCCACAACACAAGGAAGGGTCCACCAACTCCGCAAGTTGGCCCGTCGACTCCAATAACTAGTGATGTGTTGAAGAAATCTTGGAAAATCCAGGTCATCCCCAGAGTTACAAACTTCATATGGCGGATTTTAACCAATGCGATTGCCACAAACGATGCATTATTCAAACGAAGAAGGAGCTCTACAACCACATGCCCCATCTGCCAGCTTTGTTGTGAAACTACGAAACACCTTTTCTTCCAATGTGCTTGGGTGCGTTGTATCTGGTTCGGCAGCGGAGTTACCTTTAGATGCGACACAAGGAAGATCTTAAGCTTCAGAAAATGGTGGCTGGAGATTATGGATCTGAAAAGCCCGATTACTTCTTCTGATGCTGCTCTTATTTGTTGGCTGTTGTGGTATATATGAAAAGCAAGGAATGAATTTATATTTAATGGTGTGAATCCTGATCCTTCCGCGGTGATTGATCGGGCCCAGCAATCTTTGTCCGACTACATGAACGCTCATAGGTCTCCATTAGTTGCAAATGAAGTTGCTCCAACGTCAACACCATCAGTCAAATGGGACCCACCTCCTATGCATAAGATTAAAGTGAATATTGATAGTGCTTTTCGAGATTCGACAAAACCAGTAGCGATCGGAATTATCTGTCATGATTACAGGGGCATCATGCAATGGGCGTTTTTCGACAAGATTAAATCCATATCAGCTTTCATGACAGAAGCCTTAGCTATGAAGAGAGCGCTGATGATCATCCAAGACCTGGGAAACAAAAATGTTATCATCGAGACAGATTGTCAAACTCTTGTGCGATGCTTGGAAAAGGATCATCCTGCTATGTGTGAATGGAAATCACGATGTATCCTTGAGGACATCCTCGGTTGCTGAGATCGGATCCCAGTTTTTCAGTCCAGTTCATTCCTCGCCAGGGGAACAAAGTAGCTGATTTATTAGCTGCCCTTACTGATAAGGGGGTGTGCCCCATTGGGTGGGTAGAAATACCCTTACCTCCTTTGTATTCGGTACTGGAAGATGATAGGAAGAACCTCATAATTCCTCAAGGGCATCGGGACCCTCAGTCCAGAAACACGGTGTCGGCTTGGTCTGTGCAGTTTCTATTTATTTGGTAGTTTCTTTTTCCCTTCTGGTTCGAGTCTAGCCGTCTTAATGTTTCGCTGTTAGTCTTAATCTGTCGTGTTGCATGTATTAAGTTGCGTCTGTGCTTCTGTTGTTTCGTCAAATTGCATCTGTAGCTGAATTATCCCAGTAATGAAATTACCTAGAATTGTTCAAAGAAAAAAAAATACCTCTCTGGCTCTCTCTATACAGGATGTCTTGATCTATTGGTTGATTTGAATGAAGAAAGATTACTAACTACTCTATAACATTGAACCAAATATATTAATTATTTATTTAGATTCAGATTAATTAAAGCATTGAGATCGATCGAGTGGGTCCTAAGTCTTGTTCACCGTGTGGCGACTTCAGCAGCGCAGCTTCAAATTGATGCCAAAGGTCAACCAATTAATTTCATATAAGCACACACATAGTAAACCCTAATTTTGTAGTTAATAAAGAAAATTCATTAAAGCAAGGCCAACTTATTATAAGAGAAATAGTTTTTTTCACCCGATAAAGAGTTTTCATTGTAAGGAAGATTATAGGACACAAAAATCAAAATAACAGGAAGACGAAACAAAATGGCCAAACAAATAGAACCTAAAACCCATGGATTAAAAGGAGTAATGACTATTTTTTCTCTCTGCTACGTTCGAAGTAGGGGCAATAGAGAGTGGTTGTACAAAAACTAGCTTCAAAGTAGCCCACAATCTTTGGTGCTAATGCTACAAAACAAGTAGCTCTAAAAACCCTGCAGTCATAGAAGAAGAAGGAAAACCGAAAGGTTACGAAAACTTCTTGTCTAAATCAAATCATAGCAGACATACTAGCCACTACCAAAATTAACGACCCAAAAGACAAGGTATTTGCTGAAACAAAACAACATACACATAAAAAGCAAAGTGAACATCCTACAAAGATTAATCCTAAAACCAAACTGGGTAAACAAGACGACAGAAGACATTGCTGGAGAGGCCCCCAACTCCGGCAACTCCAAGAAAATGAACTCATGGTTTATGTGCGGCTGCAAAACCAACCACTGAGATTCTTTATAGCATCTTTCATAGAATCTCCTAAGTTAGGAATTACAGCAATTTGAAATGAGGATCCTTGCATTTTCTTCATAGTCACTCCCTTTCAGCCAACAAAATCTTCAAAAACCGTTAAACTTTTTGATCCTTCAGGTGCATAATGAACCTACCAATCTTTAGTATTGGAATCAAAGTCTCTTCGATGGTCACCTTCCCAATCGTCACCATTTGCTTTCCTTCCCCCATCCCCAACCACCGACCCACCAATTGCTCGCACCTTGCAAGTCCCAAGCATCATCCTGCTCTACTCTAACAAATGTCGTAGAAAATAAAAAAACTAGGCTTAGTTGAGATTTTTATTTAGCTTTTCTAATCTCCCTAAATAAATCAACAGAGTCTTCTATCAAGGACTGGAGACAATATTGGAGAGGACTTGCTTTTTTTTTAAAAAAAAAAAAAAAAATCCTATTAAAAAATCGTCCCAAGTGTAAGCATGTGGCATCTCATTTCTTTTTAAAAAAAAAAAATGTTTTAACCAAATTGACTTCTTTCTACACTTTGTTTCATTTCTCTTTCTTCTTACTCTTCTTTTATTTTACTTCTCATATCCATCTCTTTTCCTCTTTCATATGAACACGCAATTAGTCTATTTCGTTTGACATGAAATTCCGCCCCAATCTTCTTCAACTATTTAAATCAAAATACTAAGTTTTGGAAGTCTCCAATGCTTTTAAAATGAAAAATGGAGTGGAAAACATGTTAGGGAAAAGTTTTGAAATCAATGGATCAAGATTGTGAAAATGGTAGAATTTCCAGTTTTTGAACTTCCCGGAGGCGGCGAAATTGATTCTATTCTTTTGTGTAGCAAACGAAGTCCTTAAATCATGAAATTTTACAGGAATAAAGTAGACATGTAGAGCTTTCTAAATATATAAAATATGAAATGTTTTGATCTTTGGTAAAGGAGATATGAATTTTTGAAGATAGGCCTTGTTTACTGGATTTAAAAATAGTGTTTGAAACTTAAAACCTGGAATGATTCTTGATGTTCTAGCTTCTGGGAATATTTTTACTTGAAAATAGACATGTCAAGGGTCATGAAGAATTTTTCAGCACCTCATTTTGATTTTTTTAGAATTAATTATGAATTTTCAAAGTTGCCGAAAAATCTGGGCAGAAATACTGAAATTGCGTTTTTAAAGAAATGTAAGGGTAAAATTGGAATAACAAATCCACCAAGGGTAAAATGGTCAAATATGGAAAAAATAACTCTTAGGATATTATTCTAAGTGATATGATAATATGTTAGGATATCCGAGGACTTCGGGGTCAGATTTAAAAGGTCGGGCGTTTTGGTAACTACACGGTGAAAGGTACGAACGCGTACTGTAACTTTAACTTTGATGTGTCTTGTATGCATGTATATGATTGAATTATTCATGAAGTGATGGACAAGACTAGGTCTTGGGTCATGCACCGTGACTAAGTTATGGGCCTTAGTCACATGTTTATATATATTCAGCTTTGTGCGGGTTATAGTCATGATAATGCCGTATGGTTGTTTTCCTAGCGCTGAGGGCACATGGAGGCATGGCACTGGTGAGTGCAAATGTTGCAAACATTACATTTTCTGTGTGCTATGTATTGTTGTGCTACCGTAACCTTATATCTGTTGTGTGCTATGTATGGTTGATGTTGAAATGTAATGAATATCTATCATATATATTGTTATTACTTGAGCATGAGGTTAACTGTTAGCTGAGATTCAATGGGTATTGAATCTCAGACTTGATTAAAGGTTCAGGAAAGAAACCTGAATTTAAGAAGGCGACATGGATGGAGTTGGGAAGAGGCATCAGTGGACGAAGCAATGAAGAGGCATCGGTGGACAGAGCACGTGAAAAGGCGCCGGTCAAAACGAATGTTGGAAGAGGTTCGTTAGAGTGTAGTTTTTGGCATGAATGCAATAAAGTTAGTTCATAATATTGGTGGTTAAACTAAAAAATGTTTGGTCAATGTGGTTTTAATAATTAGTCACCGTGAAAGACGGGGAGACTCCCACCAGACTAACACCGGCCTGGCCAATAGGTATGATCAACTATGTTGGATTCCAAGCCACAAGTCTAGTTAAGGTTTGGTTTAAGATTGTGTAGTTATTGTGTTGGAGTTTTAATTATACAAGTTATTGAATCTTCTCTCTTAGAAGTTATTATGATTAACACTGAAGTACATAATCGTTCATCTCACTCTCTACTGTAAACTATACAAATATTGAGAAACAGAGAGTGTATGAGTTATTGGCATATCGACAGTAAAGTAGTAACATCATTTCATTGGCTTTGTCGAATCATTCATCAATCGTCACTTCTTTCGGTTTGAAGACTTCACAATTTATAGGTTATTGTGTTTCGACCGTTGCAAGCATTCGACCGTTGGAGAAGCTTGAAGATTAAATGTTGTGGCTCACGAATATAGCCGTTAGACAGATGAAGCTTCGCTGGTCACAATCACCATCGTTGATTTCGTTCTTCATAAACATTCTTTATTCCATTTGTCTTGACCGTTGAGAGATAGCATTTATTGCGCAAACGGAATATCAACAGTTGCTTTACTTTAATCAGAGAAGTGGTTACCGAGGATATCTCCAGTTTTGGTAACAACATTTATTGCTCTTCTGACACAAATTGCTTTATGCAAATTTGTTGTTAATCCATGATAAAATCATCTGAAACTCATTAGCAAACTGATTAAACGCTATTGGCAATAGTGATGAGTAATGATATATGGAAATGAAATCATATTCGATGATTTAAGATTCTACAAAGATGGTGATTTTGAAAACATAAGGATCATGCTCGAGCATGGCTAAATGTATGCTCGGGCAACCAGTAGAAGAAATATTTGAAAGAGTGAAGTAGCTTCCTATGCTCGAGCAACAAAACCATGATTTGCTTGGGCAAGCTTCTCCTGGTGTAATTATAAATTGGTTTCTATCGTTGATGCTCGAGCAACACTGAAAGTATGCTCGGGCAAGCATCTATGGAGTCTTGTGGAAAATGTTCTCTATCGCTGTTGCTCGAGCAAGAAAGGCTCCATGCTCGAGCAAGCATATTGCCAGTGCTCGAGCAAGCTATAAGGGCATGCTCAGGCAAAGGCCAGACAGAGGCGAGAAGTTCAAGTTAATAGACGCTGCTTGAGCAAGCCTTTCCCTCTGCTCGAGCATGGTGCTCGAGCAAGACTCTTCAACCTGTTGTTTCTTTGTTTAGTACGATGGTGCTCGAGCATGCTAAATTCCTTGCTCGAGCAAGACTCCAAGTTGTGTTATGCCATTATCTCAATAATGCTCGGGCAAACCAACTAACAATGCTCGAGCATGAAATACCTTCGAGGATTTTCTTTTAGCCCGATGTTGCTCGAGTAATCCAAATGCTCTGCTCGAGCGTGGCTCTCCAATTTGCACTTCTTTGTTCTAAGCCCGATGATGCTTGGGCATCACAAATACTATGCTCGAGCATGGCTGGATCAAATGTGGGATTATGATTGGGTACCATGAAGTCTGCTTGAGTATGATGCCTTAGAGTGTCAGGCTACTCCGCACCATGATCTTTGTGCAAATATCAAACTCCATTGATTTTCAAAACACAATAGCATTTGCAGTAAAAGAGTCAATTTCCAGTGAGCGTAACGTCTTCATATAGCTCTAAATTTGGAAAGTCACCCGTGCTCATAAAGCTCTTCAAATATTCTTTCCAATGCAAGAATGATCAACTGCAAACTCATTGTATTTCGTCCGTTATCATCAGATGAATGGAGGTTGTTCTTGACCAGCGTTTTTTGCAGTATCGTGAACTGACTATCAACTTCAATACATCATATTGCCTTCCATTGATCTTTTTTTTTCATGATATTGATGCTTTTGGAAAGTTATGTGAGTCTAGTTTCAAATGGCACCAGTTTCATCTCATTTTGATTTGTCGTTTGTGAGATATGCTCAAAATACCGAAGCTGGGTTTGGATTGTGACGTTGATTTTTGTTGCAACTTGAAAAAATTATAGCTCTCTCATCTGAACTCCTTTGGACTTGAATTGGGGGATGTTGTAACATCCAAATTTTTAATTCCGAAACTAAGCGATATTTTAGTAAAGATTAATTTATGATAATTAAAATTTATCATGTAGTTACTCGGTATGAGAATACATTATCTTACGTAAGAATTTAAGGAAATATTGTAAGTTATATTTTTAGAATACTATAAATTGTTAAGTATTAAGGAAATTTTATTTAGATTGAAAATATAAATTTTGGTCTAATTGTTGTAAAAAAGAAAAAAAAGAAAGAAAGAAAGAAAAAAAAGAATTTATAATATAATAATATAATTAATTATCTATGTCTTTGCCCACCACGATTTTAATGACGGTGGGGATTAATAATTAGCCCCCACCGCATCTTAGTGTGTATAAATATATGTGTGGGGTGTGTAGTAGTGTGTGATATACGTGTAGAGTATATGTGTGTGAGTGTGAGGAATTGTGAGAGTTTGGGAGAGAGTCGAGAAATCAGCGTGAGGGGGAGGAAAGAAGGAAGGAAAATGAAGAGTTTGAAGATATTTTAAAGTACGTTATTTATTTCATAAAATCATTTAGGTAGTTGAATTAATTTATTTTCAACAAATTTTCTCCATGAAAGCTATTCTACGTATTTTTCTCTTTCTAGTGAGAGTAATATAGTATAGATTAGTGATAATTTTGGGATTAGAATTATGATAAAGTTTTAAGTTTTGATAATAGATGACTGTATATATCAAGAACATGATTAGTAAGTAATTTTAATCGGTTTATATTTATTAGTTGGTAGTTGTGGGAATTTAAATTTAATGTTCTGTCTAAAAGAATTTATGCTTTATGCTTTATATGATATTTCTACCGATTAAATGAGGTTTAAGGTATTTATTTGGATTACTGGAGTATTGTTGTCAGTTTAATCGGTTTAGTTTTGCTAAATCTTGAATTATATAAAATTTTGAGCTGGGGATTTGAAATTTAAATTAAAGATGATATGATTTTTGTTATGTGGAGGTTTGAAGATTTTATTAAATAAACTGGGTTATGCTTATTTAAGCTAGTATTAGGTTGAGAAATTGGGATTTGCCATATTAGCTCCTTTAAATATGAATTATAATTTATTGGAGGTTACATCGAGAATTAGATGGATTGAATTTGAGGTTTATAATGAATATGGATATTTGGGTGAAAACTTTATAGTAGGGAATTGGGTATTTTGGTTAAGTTGAGGATATGGTGATATTTTGGTAATTATAATTAGTGACAAATAATTTATGAAGGGAGGAATTGAGATTTGTAACGACAATTTGAGGAATAGATAAATTCTCACTTCTTCTAAGGAAATTTAAAATGACATAATTATAGTTTACTTAGTTATTTTTATTATATTAGTTGGTATTTTGTTAACGATATTAACATATAATTATATATTTATTTCTAAAGGGGACTGATTTCTCTTACGCTTAGTGTCGTGTCAAGAACTAGAGGTAACCACTTTTCACTCATTGTACTTGCTTGTATAATGTTTGTGAGTGATTTTTAATATATTTGAGAACAATATTGTTAATAAACTTGCCTTGTTGGATTTTATTTTAAAATTGTATTTGGTGAGTTTGTATTATTGATTTAGTATATCAATGAATACTTTGAAATGGCTATTGAGACGGAAAATTTATGATATTATATGTTTTGAATAATGCACTTTTGTTATGATTTTGTGAGTTGGAATAGTATTGAGATCTTAATGATTATTGAGACAATAATGTATTATTTTATAAATCATGTTTGGAATCTTATATATACATGCCAAGATTATGATGATGTGGAGTGGTGATGGTTGTGGAGTGGTGATGGGAATTATTGTGTATACAATACCATGTGGTATGTCACCACTCGGTGCACAGTGGATGGCTTTGATATTTTCAGGGCCTTTGGTATCACCCTTTTCCTTTGCCCGGGTTAAGGGTTAGCCCTTGGGACAGTGACACCTTTCCATATTCGAAGGAAAGGGAACCCATGGTCTGATATGAGTTCTATAGTCTTTGGCCGGACTATATCTCATTATTGGAGAGCTTGGTGTAGTCTTGTCACAGAGATTACACCTATTACATAATAGCCCATGGGTTCTGTCAGCGGGAATAAGGATGGGGGTGATAAGGATTGTCAAGGTATCGATCTGTTGTTTGGCATGGTATATATGTGATTCATGATATGAAATCTGATATAGAAATTTAAGATTTGTGCTCTGATAATTTTGTACATTTGATATCTAGTACTCGTTATTTAAAATGTTCCACTTGGCACCTCACAAGCACGTATTAGCATTTATAATGAGCTGGATTGATGGTTACAAATATTTTTTTCAGGTGATATTTCTCGTGTGGGTCAATCAGGGAAGGCTTTGGAAGCTTAAGTGACCTTTGCTAACGGTAGTGCTTCCACCTTTGGTACATGTTGAATTGTTGTATATTGCCACGTCATTGGGGCTCACTTGACATATTCTAGTATATTTTGGATATTTTAGCAAATTCTAAAGCAATATTTAATTTAAAAATATAAGCCTAGTAAATCCAAAGCTTAACTGTATGAAAATATTTTAATAAATGGTTTAATCAAGTTAGTAATTAATAATTGTCCTTTCAAATGGAGGATGTTAGAGATGTGAGTGAGGCGAAACACAGAGTGGCTGGAAGGGACATAAATAATGAAGAAATCAGGTGTTCTTTTTTTCCAAATGGGGGTTTTATAGCCCCAAGCAGTGATAGATATCCTGCAATTTTTTATCAAAGAAATTGGGGAGTGGTAGGAGCCTCGGTGTGCAGGTTGATTAAAGATCTATAGAGCAACCCGAGGAGAATAAAGGAGATTAATGATACTCTAGTGGTCTTGATTCCGAAGATAGAGCAACCGGAGCTGGTGAGTCAATTCAGGCCCATTTCCTTGTGTAATGTGTTGTATAAAGGCTTGTCTAAAGTAGTGGTAAACAGACTAAACCCACTTATGAATGACTTAGTGTCTCCATTTCAAACAAGTTTTGTGCTTAAGCGTAGCATCCATGATAATATTATTGTGCCTAAAGAGATGGTGCATTCTATGAATAGGATGCAAGGTAAAAAAGGATATGTGATTTTGAAAATAGATCTTGAAAAAGCCTATGATAGAATGGAATGGAGTTTCCTTGAAGATGTTTTAGAAGAAATTGGTTTAGAAGAGAAGTTAATGAGGGTTACGGTGGAGTGTTTCAAGTCCTCCTCACTATCCTTACTGTGGAATGGCGGAAAGAAACCATCGTTTGTACCATCTAGAGGATTAAGGCAAGGTGATTCACTTTCTCCATATCTTTTTGTTTTAGGAATGGAGAAACTAACTCATCTCATTTTGGATAGTGTAAATAAAAAGATGTGGAAGCCTCTAAAAATGGGAAGAAATGGTACACCGTTTCTCATCTCATGTTCGCGGATGATTTATTGTTAGTCTGCGAGGCTGAGGTGGAGCAAATCAGTTTAGTAATGAGTATTCTGGAGGAGTTTGGTTTGCTTTCAGGGCAGAAGGTAAATAAACATAAATCTAGTCTGTTTTTCTCAAGAAATGTTGAGAAAAGCGTGCAGCATGTCCTGTGTGAGGTTTCTAGTTTTAAACGCATGGATGATTTGGGGAGATATCTAGGTGCTTTTATGCTGTCTGGTAATGGAGCTAATAGGAAATTTCAGCATATTTTAGATAAAATGCAAGGTAAACTTAGCAGCTAGAAGAAACAAACGTTGTCTTTGGCTGGGAGGTTGACATTAGTTCAATCTGTTACTAATCAGATGTTTGTTTATTTTATGCAACTCTCGTGTATCCCTTGTGGAGTCCAGAAACAGATGGAAAAAATCCAGAGGGAGTTTATTTGGTAGGATGGGGAAGGGAGAAGGAAGTTACACTCGATGAGTTGGAATACTTTGTGCAAGGAGAAAAAATACGGAGGTTATGGGTTAAAAGATTTAGATGTTATGAATGATGCACAATTAGGCCGTATTGCTTGGAATATGATTTCCAATCCTAGTAGTCTTTGTTCATTGGTGTTATGAGGGAAGTACAGTAGAGGTAGGAATTTAAAGGAGGAGGTGATATGGAAAAAAGCTGATTCTGAATTATGGAAGAATTTAGCTAGAATCTGGCCTAGTGTGGTAAGCAATTTGTATTGGGAGGTGGGAAATGGAAAAGGAATTAGTTTCGGTTTGACAGATGGTCGAGCATGAAAAGAAATCGATTGATTTATGCAACAACCAGCTAACTGAAATTGATGAGAAACTGTTGGTGACTGATGTGGTGCCTGAAAATGGGGAGTGGGATATGAGGCGACTTAAGGAACTAGTGAATGAGGAGGGGAGAAGGTTTATAATCATTGTACCTCTTCCTAATGAGCACAAGGGGGATGATATCATCAAATGGGGGACAAGGGTAAGTAACAAATATGTTACTTCGATATGTACGAAGTATGAAAGGAGATAATGGGAAGGAAAAGGTGAAGTGGAGTAGGGTGTGGAATGGGGGTCCGAGAAGAATACAAATTTTCCTATGGTTGACCCTACATGAAAGACTATTGACGGGGAAGAGGAGGCATCAGCTGATAGGTGGGAGCCCTGTTTGCTGTAGGTGCAGTGGAGAAATAGAGACAACTATGCATGTGATGCGAGATCATTGGGTTGCTAAAAGGTTATGGAGAGTGTTGAGGAGTGGAAGGCTAGGGGCTTAGTTTTTAATGTTGTCGGGAAGTCAAAGGTTTGAATGGAACTTGAGGATGATAGATGGGGGTGGGAGCTGATATTTGGAGTTGCTTGTTGGTTTTTACGGAGATGGAAGAATAGTACATTGTTTGAGGAGGGATTCTTTCTACCTGAGAATCAGGCGCGATGGTGAGGGCCTATGTCAGTAGTATCAGATCTGCTAGAGTAGAGTTTGGCAGAATTAATGGCAAGAAGGAAGTGCAGCATATCAGATGGGCTAAACCCAATGTGGGATGGGTTAAACTGAATATAGATGGTGCATCTAGAGGGAGTCTAAAAATTGCAGGGTGTGGGGGGCTGATCAGAGATAGTAGTGGAAAGTGGCTTTGTGGTTTTACTAGAAGATTGGGTTATTGTTCAGCTGTCAAAGCTGAATTGTGGGCAATGTTAACTGGATTGGAACTAGCTTTTAACTCCAATTTTCAGCAGCTACTGGTTGAGTGTGACTCTGCATCAGTGGTCTCACTTATTAAAGAATCACAGGAGGTTGAAAATGGAGGTAATTGTTTACTGAATGACATTATACGAATATGTAGTAAGTTTGCTGATATAAGACTCTAAGTCATGTATATAGAGAAGCGAACACCTGTGCAGACGCTCTTGCTAATCTGGGTTGTATGCAGGAGGAGATTCTTGTCATTTGTAATATTCCTCCTTTTTTTGTTTGTAATTTTTTGGTTAAGGATGAAGTGGGGGTATCGTACCCACGTATTGTAATGCTGAACTGATCATATTTGGGCATTTGCCCCGGTTATATACCCAAAAAAAAAAAAAAAAAAGACTCGAACTTCTATATTTTATTAGAACATGTGGGAAATAAAACTTTACTTGACCCCAACTTCAACTTCAGTCTTCAACTTTTTTAGAAAAAAAAAATTGAAGGGCCGGCCCGTAGCCCTCCAGGGCCTAACTTCACTTCTCACGTCTAATTTCCAAGCCCGGCCCTTAAAGGGCTAGGGCTTAAACGGGCCAGGCCGTTTTGCCGGCTCTAACGTGACTCATACTCAATTTTATTAAACCCAAATCGACCATTTAACCAAGCATAATTTTGAGTCAATGGTCAATGGATCCTACCAGAGACAAATTGAGGCTTTTTTCCCAATTTTCCCCTTATTAAATAACTAATTACCATTTTGCCCTTGTTTCCAAACTATTTCCCAATGTGTCACCTGTTTAGTCGACTAACCCCTCATGTAGTCGACTAAAATGTTGGGTCATATTTTTTTATATCCTCGTGATTTAGTCGATTAAGCCACGTTGCTTAGTCGACTAAATCGTGACAGGGGGTTTTTTAAAAATCTTAATCGCGGCATTTGGAACCCTAATCGACTACAAAACATCCACAAATCTCTCCCCCTTTTTTTTCACCAAATCCTTGCTGAATCCTTTAGTGGGTAGCAAGGAAACTTCATTCTAACGTCATTTGCGTCGATTTCGGTATGTTCTTATCTCCATTTCGAATTTCCGTCGTTGTTCTTTCGTTTATGCGAACCCCCATTTCCGTAGAAGGTAGACAAATTAAAGTAAAAATGAGTTTTATATTTAAAATCTAAGTTCACCCAAGATCAGTGAGGATCGAGGACTGACAGAGATTTGCCGTAATCTCCCAAAATAACCAGATTAGAAAAGGATTTGCGTATAATGTAACCTGGGTCGTTTCCCCAACGAATTCGCAAGATCGGTTTAATTTGAACGACAAGAAAAAACAAACAATAAAATCGGGGTTTTTGATTCAAGAGATTGAAAACGGAAATATGCAGAAACAAAATGAAATAACACAGATTAAACGAAAGCGAGGATTAAAAGATTAACCCACGATTTCGGATTCACCCACTACCCTTCCTCGAACGAAAACGCATTTATAACCGAACTTCAGAATCGACTCTAGACAAACCGAAATCTCGCATTTGTCTAGAAATTCCCTCAACCGAACAATCATTCAGAATTTGTTCGAATCATTGGCGCACCTCATTACGATCGCACATAAATACTTTAACCTCCCGAACTTCGTCCTTGGGAAATATCGATTTGGGTTTTTAATCAAAAACCCAATCCGAACCAAAAATCAAATCGATTAAGGGATACGAAACGAGTTAGACGGTTCTGATTAGGCGTGAATCCTCGGTTAGTGGATGGGACCCTCATCGTGGATCAATCTCAGAAATTTAGCCGAACATAATTAAGAAAGACGAAAAAAGATGAAGAACGCGAAGAACACGAAGAACATTGCGAGAGAATTTGAAAACTACTATTTTGATCCTCCAATTCTAAAAACGTGAATGAGAGTGTGTTTGTGGCTGCTGCCTTACTTAACCTAAAATGGCAAAACGAAATGGGGCTCCAATCCACAAGTCGGGCCCGGAACGAAAATAAAATAAAATGGGCTTTAATTACAAAATTCGAGCCCAAAAATACATATGACTTCGGCTCCAAAAATCAACTGCCCTCTTGTCCGAATTTGCTCTTCATGTCTTCATAACAATTGTAGCTCTCTGAATCATCTGAAATATGAGACAAAAATGAGGCAAATCCGATGTCTGGTTCAAGAGTTATGGTAAAAATGGTGAAGCAATGTAAAACTGGAATTTATTATTAAATAATGGCTAAAATATAATAAAAGGCCCAAGGCCCAAATAAGTATAAAAGCCATTATTTATTAGCTAAAGAGTCCTAAATTATAAATCAAGAGACAAAAAGTAGTGTATGAAATATTCAATTATCAAATTCCCCCACACTTATCTTTTTGCACTCCCGAAAGCAAAATTCAAAGAAAAAGACCTAAAGGAGAAACTCTTCTTTTCTAACAATTGCTAACAATGCAAAAATTGAACAAGGGACACAAAGCTCCAAAATATCAATCAATCAAGACCACAATCCCTTCATCTCAAATTACAATTCATGGTAATCTCAATTAATGATGCTAATCACATAAGATGGTCTCTCAAATGATGCACTCAATCAATCAATCAATCAATCTCTCAAGTGTTTAAGGTAAATAAGTGTATCGCTCAAATTCTACTCAAGAAATTTGCTCTACCATAAGCTTGCTCAATTTCTACGTCTCCACTACTCATAACACATGCATGCACAAATCAAGAGAGCTTGTTATGAAAGTTTGTAATGGGGTTAGGGTGAAGGTAGGTAATAGTATGGAATGAGAGGTTAAGCACCAAGGAAATTAAAAAGAGCACTAATTAACACAATCATTCTCTATGTAAGAAAATTTTTATTTTACTTATATATCTCCTTTCTTTCTATGTATTTTCTTTCTATATTTCTTCTCTTTTTTTTTTTTTTTTTTCTTTTTTCTTTCTTTTCTTTTTTTCCTTTTGCTTTTCTTTCTTTTCTTTCTTTCTTTTTCATTTTTTTTTTTTTTTTTTTTTTTTGAGAAAAAAATGAAACTATACTATATACATAATCACAATGACAAAAGTAAACACCCCCACACTTAAATTGTTGCACTCCCGAGCAACCCCCACACTTAAACACAAAACCAAGGTGAAACCAATGCTCAATAAATTTTCAAGGTGCGAATAAAATGGTTTTTCGCTTAGGCTTGTAATGTAGCTTTGAAAAGAATGAGTCAAAAAGGCACAAAGGGCTAGCAAAGGAATCATAATGCAAGGGAAAGGCTATTTGGCCAAAGTGAGGAGAATAAAAGAAAGAAAACAAGCTTCCATCATACTTATGCACGTAAATGAAAAATGTAGTTTCAAAAAGAAAATGAGCAAGTTCTAGAGAACACAAATCATGAGCAGATGCACACATGAAAGAAAGAATGGCAAAAGATGAATTCCATTCATGCAGGCCCAAAACCTCACAAGGTCAATACCAACTTAGGCAATCAACAACATCAAATCAACTACCAAGACATGTAATCGAAGAGTCAAGAATGACAGACCAAACAGAATTATCCATTAAAACCAAAATGTCCAAGTTCATAATATGTAGCAATCATAGAAAGAGAGACTGTATTTATTTCAAAAAGCAAAGTAGAAAAAGGAAAACAAATAGAAGAAAGAGGAGAAAGAAAGAAGAATACTCCCCAAGGGGTTTATGGAGGATAAGTGGCATCAATGAGGAGAATCTCTCGCTCCTCGTCAGCTGTGGGATCCCTCATGAAATGGCTTGAGGCGATGCCCATTGACCTTAAAGGTTCGTCCCATGGGTGGATCACATAGCTCAACAACACCAAATGGAAAAATGTTAGTGATCTCAAAAGGGCCATCCCATTTAGATCGAAGCTTACCAGCATAAACTTCAAACGGAGTTAAACAAGAACTTTCGGCCTGAGAAAATTCTTTCCTCGAATATGCTTATCATGGAATGCCTTAGTCTTTTCCTTGTATAACCGCGAGCTTTCATAGGCATCCAATCTAAGCTCATCCAACTCTTGCAATTGTAGCTTCCGCTCCATCCCGCACTTGGCCAAATCCATGTTACAATTTAATGGCCCAATAGGCTTGATGCTCCAACTCAACCTAAAGATGACATGCCTTACCAAAGACAAGCCGATAAGGAGACATCCCAATCGGAGTCTTGTAAGCGGTGCGATATGCCCACAAAGCATCCTCTAATCGCTTACTCCAATCTTTCCGGTAGAGTTAACAGTCTTGAAGGATTTGCTTAATCTCTCTATTTGAGACTTCGACTTGACCGTTGGTTTGAGGATGGTATCTTGTGGAGACCTTGTGAAGCACTCCATACTTGCGTAACAAGGCACCCATGCTTCGGTTGCAAAAATGGGAGCCTTGGTCACCGATAATAGCTCTAGGAATGCCAAACCTGCAGAAAATGTTAGACCTAACAAAATCCACCACCACGAAGAATCATTAGTCCGAGTGGCTTTCGCCTCAACCCATTTCGAGACATAATCAACAAATGACCCGGCAATATGTAAGTATAACCATATGAAGTAGGAAATGGACCCATAAAATCAATACCCCAAACATCAAAGATCTCACAAAACAATATAGGGTTAGGGGCATCTCATGCCTACGGAAATACTCCCCGCTCTCCGACGGTTATCACATGACTTACAAAAACAGATGGGAATCATGAAACAAGGAAGGCCAAAATAATCCACCTGTCTAACACTTTCCTAGCAGTTCTTTGGGGTCCAAAGTGACCACCACAAAAAAGCATGAGCAAAATGCAATATAGAGTGAAACTCATGATCGAGCACACATCTCTTAACTACTTGGTCACTACAAAATTTCCACGGATAAGGGTCATCCCAAACATAATATTTAGACTCACTTTAATTTAAGGGTTTGGGCCCTAGTGGAATCTATAGGCAAAACACCAGCTACCAAGTAGTTAACCAGATCAAGATACCATGGAAGCTTACCTTGCAAACGTAGAAGCTGCTCATCGTGAAAATCATCCCGAATAGAAGAGGGGTGAGAGGGAGAATGAGTGATGCGACTCAAGTGGTCACTACCCGCTTTTGTGCTCCACTGCCTCGAATCTCAACATCGAACTCTTGGAGCAATAACATCCACCTGAGTCGTGGCTTAGCATCTGTCTTTTTCAAAAGAAACTTCAAAGCGCGTATGGTCGGAGAAAACAATTACTCTACTTGCTAGCGATATGACCTAAACTTATCAAATGCAAATACAATAGCCAACAACTCTTTCTCGAGAGTGGTGTAATTAGATCGAGCGGGATCCAAAGTCTTGGAGGCATATGCAATCACATGAGATGCTCTATCAACTCGTTTGTGCCAAGATAGCACCAACCGCATAGTTGGAAGCATCACACATCAACTCAAAGGGGAGGCACCAATCGGGGGCTTGGATCAGGGCATGAGTGTAGTCGGGCAACGCTTCAAATGATCGAAGGCCGCCTTGCAAGCATCATCAAATACAAAGTCGTGTCCTTATGCGAAAGGTTGGACAAGGGTCGAGGCGGTCTTGCTTTGAAATCCCGAATGAAACGCCGATAGAAACCGCATGACCAAGAAAAGAGCGAACTTCCCGCACTTGAGATGGGGGTAAGGCAAAGCAAGAATTACATCTATCTTAGCGGGATCTACCTCAATCCCTTTCCTAGACACTATGTGTCCCAAGACTATACCCGACTCAACCATAAAGTGACACTTCTCATAATTCAAAGACAAGATTAGACTCAATACACCTATGCAAAACTCTAGACAAATTAGCCAAGCATGCATCAAAATCAGACCCATATACAAAGAAATCATCCATAAAAACCTCCATGCAGTCCTCTAGAAACTCAGAGAAAATGCTTACCATACAACGCTGAAAGGTGCCAGGTGCGTTGCAAAGGCCAAAAGGCATCCTTCGGTAGGCATATGTTCCAAAGGGGCATGTGAAAGTCGTCTTCTCCTGATCCTCAGGAGCAATATGGATCTGGAAGTATCCGGAGTAGCCATCCAAGAAGCGAATGGGACTTGCCAACCAATCGCTCTAACATCGATCAATGAAAGGTAGAGGGTAATGATCCTTGCGAGTGGCTTGGTTGAGTCTCCTATAGTCGATGCAAACTCTCCAACTATTATGAACTCGAGTAGGAATGAGCTCATTCTTCTGATTGGCTACCACAGTGACTCCGGATTTCTTAGGAACCACACGACCGGCTAACCTAATCGGCTATCGAAATGGGATAGATGATACCGGCTTGCGAAGCTTAGTGACCTCCTTCTTCACCACATCAAGGATAAGAGGATTAAGGCGTCTCGGGTTGCCTCACCGCTTTAGAGTCCTCTTCCAACGAATGCGATGCATACACATGGAAGGGCCGATGCCAACAATATCGCCTAATGTCCACCCAATGGCTTTCTTGTTTGCCCTCAATAAGCTTAGCAGCTTCTCTTCTTGGTCGGAAGAAGATTATTTGCCACAATGATCGTGGCAACCTGTTCATCCACCTCCCGAAATGCATACTTCGGTGATCTCGAAGGGATTTCAACTCAAGCTTGGGTGGTTGCTCGGTGGAGGGAAGAAGCTTGGGTGGTTGTTGCAACAACTCGATGTCATCATACTCGGAAATGCACGAAACCACATTCAAAGAAACAGAAGGATGTGTCTATACGGCTCAATGTTAACATCGAATCAAGCTCATCAAAATCGAGTTAAGCTCAAAAAATCGAATCGGGATGCACATTAGGATCGGGTGAAGCTCAAACTCGGAATCAATATCGAATCCACATGTAATGTAGAATCACCAAGCAAGTCGAATCACCAAATAATGCGCATTAAGCAAATCGGTGCAAACAGAGCACCATTCATTATCAAGACATGCACAAATGGGAGAATCACTCTCGATGCAAAATCGGGATAATCAAGACACCAATCAAGCAATAACATCATCCACAAGATCATCAATCACATCAATGCAGAAAAACAGAATGTTCTTCCCTAGGATGTTTCATGGCATCAAAAATATTGAAATTCACAGATATATCACCAAACTCCATGGAAAGAGTACCGAATGCACATCTATCTTAGTCCTAGTGTTTTCATGAAAGGCTTCCCTAGAATGATAGGTGATCTACTAACTGGGAGACTCATCCTCCATATCTAAGATGTAAAAATCAGCAGGAAATATCGGTTCATTAACCTTGACTAATACATCCTCAACTAAACCGTAAGGATGAACATTACTCCTATTAGCTAGCCGAACAACAACACCAAAAGGGACGTAAAGGACCAAGACCAAGAGATTTATAAATAGATGCAGGCATGACATTAATAGAAGCACCTAAATCTAGCATGCAATCATCAAATCTATAGTTACCAAAATAGCAAGGGATAGAAAACGTCCCTGATCCTTGCACTTGCGAGGCATCGTAGTTTGGATGAGTCTTGATACATTCTGGTTCAAACTCACTCGCTCACTCCCCTTCGATCGCCTCTTATTGGTGCACAACTCCTTCGAAACTTGGCATATTTAGGAATTTGTTTGACCGCATCTAAGTGAGGAATGTTGATCTCTACTCTTCTGAATGTCTCAAGTATATCCTTCTCTTGTGCTTTTTCTGCCAACTTCTTGGATTGAACTGCTTTCTGAGGGAAAGGAAGAGGAATGGGGATGTCTTCCTCTTCACCTTGCTGCACTGCCTTTTTATTTTTAGAGTCAATCTTCACATTTTCTCACTCTCTTTCGATGTGGAAGTCACATCTCGGCTGGTTTAGGTTCCTCCAATTGCTTGCCGAACGAAGAGATATAGCACTCACATTCCCCTTAGGATTAGGAATTGTTTGTGAAGGAAGAGTGTTGGATCCCGAGGTTGAAGCGGTTCAATGAGGTTCCCAACTGCCAACTGTGTTTGCAAACTCGAATGGAAGTGTCGGTTCTTGCCGTTGGAACCGCATATTGGTTGTGACAAATTGCTTCATCATATCCTCGGGAGGAACCACCACTACCACTACTACTAGCCTCGTTGTTGTGGTGCTGTGGAAGAGTGCACATATGGCTGGTCGAGGAGGTGGTGCTAGCAAAGGCAAAGGAGGTGCAGATGCTGTTGGAAATTGTGGTCTATACTTGTCTCTGTTGGTAATTCCCGGAATTTTGCTGATATTGGTTACTCAGTTCGATTGTGGTTCCAAATGAAATTGGGGTGATTTCTCCAACCAGGATTGTAGGTGTTGGAGAAGGCATTATTCTCGCGGGTATTGGGGCTTTCCCGGAAAAACACCCACCAAGCTACCGATTTGGTCTTGATAAGCGAGGATCATGCAAGGTAGGGCAAGAGTCGAGTAGAATGGTAAGGGTCGAACGTAACCTACATGAGTACCCAATCCGAGGAGGAGAAGATTGTAATGTCTCGGTCAATCGCCAACCGCCCTCACTCGCAGAGGTCAGATCATCAAGTCTATTCTCTAATCTCTGAGAATCGTACTGGACTGGAGGTGTTTGAACATGGTAAATAGGAGTACTATTGGCCCTGGTGCCAAATTGCTGAGAGTTGGCTGCCATCTCGGATATCAATTCTCGGGCATCTTCAGGTGTCTTGTTACGTAGAGCCCCACCGCTAGAAGCATCCACCAAACCTTTGTCTCATCGGTAGCAAACCATCATAGAAATGGGTAATCAAGAGTTGCTCAGTGATGCGGTGGTGTGGACACTTGCACATAACCTTTTGAACCTCTCCCGCACTCATGCAAAGTCTCCCCATTGCTTTGTTTAATGTTGGCAATTTCTTTCTTGATCGCAGATTGCTCTTGAGGGCGGGTAATATTTCTCCATAAATAACCTCTCAACATCACCCAGCTCCCAATAGATGAAGGTCAAGGTACAACAACCGCCTCTTTGGCTCCACCTTCCAATGAGAAAGGAAAAGCTCTCGGCCTTGATTTGATCTTCATCAATGGCATGTGGTTTCATTGTCATTTGCGCACTAGATGGAATTCCTTCAAATGCTTAATGGCACACTCACACGAAAGACCATGAAACTTAGGCGTAAAGTGTATTAGACCAGATTTAAGCTCAAAGTTAGCGAAAGGGCGGGATATTGAATGCACAAAGGTTGATAATTAACATCGGTTCATTCAATTCCTTTAAAGTAGGCCGATTTTCCGTTCTTCGCCATACTTTCTCGAGTTAGGAAAATTGCTACTAGAATCGTGAAAACAACAAGACTATCAAAAGTACTATCAGAAACACAATCAGAGAGATCAACAGTATGGACACAATCAGAATGGCCACAATCACACTCAAGTGCAATGTCCAATTCAGTATTAATCTCACGACTTAGCCTAACAACTCTTCTAGCAAGAAGAATTGTCCTTTCTATTTCGGATCAAATGGCAACAAGTCTTCTGCATTGATAGTGCTCCTAGTACTCATGCAAAGATAGTCACAAGGCGTAATCTGCAAAAAAATCAGAATTACGAAAATGCCACCAGCCAATCAGAATTAAAAATGCCACTAAAAAGTGGTATAAAGTAGAAAAACACTAGAACACACAAAAGCAAACACAAAAACAAAAGCCTATGGTAGAAATTGACCTAAACAAGTCCGAAACACTATCAAATGATTTTTAAAATTTTTGGGACTTGGACAGGGCAACTCCTAGACCATTGGGGAACCAAAAATGGAATTAAAAAACTTCAAAAATTGAAAAAGTGGTCTAAACGATGGAATTTGGCAAAACGGAGCTTAGCACATGGAAAATCAAAGATTTTCGATGTGCGTTAAGAGATAGGCCATTTTCTATCATCGTACCAAATTTCAGCCCATTCGGAGAGATACTCAAAAAAACCGACTAGTAGAAATCAAAAAATCAAAATTTAAAACAAATAAAAAAGTGGTCTAAACGTTGGAATTTGGGGAAAATAGGGTATACCTCACTCCCTACTCGGGAGTGATTCTTTCTTAGAATGCCCAATTCCTTGTGAATAAGACCTGGTTTGAGTGATATGGGTCAGAAAAATTTCTGTCCAGCCACCCGAACCACCTAAACTACCGAAAAACGAAGCTATTTACACTACTCGTTACTAATCAAACCGATGCAAATTCCCCGGCAAATGCGCCATATTTTGACAGAGATTTGCCGTAATCTCCCAAAATAACCAGATTAAAAAAGGATTTGCGATAAATGTAACCTGGGTCGTTTCCCAACGAATTCGGAATCGGTTTAATTTGAACAAAGAAGAAAACAGAAACAATAAAATCGGGGTTTTTGATTCAAGAGATTGAAAACGGAAATATGCAGAAACAAAATGAAATAACACAGATTAAATAGAGCGTAGGATTAAAAGATTAACCCACGATTTCGGATTCACCCACTACCCTTCCTCGAACGAAATGCATTTATAACTCGAACTCGTAATCGACTTCTAGACAAACCGAAATCTCTGCATTTGTCTAGAAATTCCCTCAACCGAACAATCATTCAGAATTTGTTCGAATCATTGGCGCACCTAAATACGATCGCACAAATACTTTAACCCAATCCGAACTTCGTCCTTGGGAAATATCGATTTGGGTTTTTAATCAAAAACCCAATCCGAACCAAAAATCAAATCTGATTAAGGGATCTGAAAACGAGTTAGACGGTTACTGATTAGGCGTGAATCCTCCTGTTAGTGGATGGGACCCTCATCATGGATCAATCTCCTTTAATTTAGCCGAACATAATTAAGAAAGACGAAAAACAATGAAGAACGCGAAGAACACGAAGAACATTGCGAGTAGAATTTGAAAACTACTATTTTGATCCTCTCAATTCTAAAAACGTGAATGAGAGTGTGTTTGTGGCTGCTGCCTTACTTAACCTAAAATGGCAAAACGAAATGGGGCTCCAATCCACAAGTCAGGCCCATAACGAAAATAAAATAAAATGGGCTTTAATTACAAAATTCGAGCCCAAAAATACATATGACTTCGGCTCCAAAATCAACCGCCCTCTTGTCCGAATTTGCTCTTCATGTCTTCATAACAATTGTAGCTCTCTGAATCATCTGAAATATGAGACAAAAATGAGGCAAATCCGATGTCTGGTTCAAGAGTTATGGTAAAAATGGTGAAGAAATGTAAAACTGGAATTTATTATTAAATAATGGCTAAAATATAATAAAAAGGCCCAAGGCCCAAATAAGTATAAAAGCCATTATTTATTAGCTAAAGAGTCCTAAATTATAAATCAAGAGACAAAAAGTAGTGTATGAAATATTCAATTATCAAGGACATGACTAAGAATCCTAACGAAAAAAATCCCCATATAAAATCTTAATAAAAAAGTTAATTTTATGGTTTCTTAAACACGAATATGAAGAAATATTTTTCAAAATTTATAATTTATATTGATTATATTGAAAATATCAAATTGATTAGTTAAGATACTGATTTAAAATAGATATGAAAATCCCTAATGATATCTTCATCTTCAAACTCATCAACAACAACTTCTTGAGGTACTCAACCTACCTCCGACAAGCATTCATAATTACTTATATTAAGAACGGGGAAATAATAATGGTTAATAATTTAGGGGACCACTTGTAATAAATTTAACCTATCACTTGTAATATTTGAACAAAATTATATTTTCATAAAAATAGAAAATGATTTATGCTTGTACGTTCGAATATCTATTTATAGTTTATATATATATATATATATATATATATATGACTTTAAAAATTGAAAAAGTAGAAGCACATGAGGGATTTAGGGTATAGGGTCATTTTTTTATGTCCTAAGTATATTTTAGTCAAACAAATTTTCAGGCAATCATATAAGTTTGAAACTCGAAAATGTCTTCTTTGTTGACCTATGAATCATAATATTTAAACTATAAACATTTTTTATCATGTAAGATTTCAAATCAACTTAGAAGTGGATTTCTATTTTGGTGTACTTCATTCTCAAGGTAGATTCTTAGTCATGTCCTCGATCCTCACCGATCTTGGGTGAACTTTGATTTTAAATATAAAACTCATTTTTACTTTTAATTAATTTGTCTACCTTTTAGGGAAATGGGGGTTTGCATAAACGAAAGAACAACGGTGGAAATTCGAAACGGAGATGAGAACATACCGAAATCGACGCAAATAACGCTAGAATGAAGTTTCTTTCACTACCCACCAATGAGATTCGACAAGGATTTGGTAAAAAAAAAAAACAAAGGGGGAGAGGCTTGGGAGGTTTTATAGTCGATTAGGGTTCCAAATGCCGCGATTGGGGTTTTTAAAAAACCTCCTATCGTGATTTAGTCGACTAAGCACGTGGCTTAGTCGACTAAATCACAGGGATATTAAAAAAAAATATGACCCCCCATTTTAGTCGACTACATGAGGAGTTAGACTAAACATGGGAACATTGGGAAATAGTTTGAAAACATGGGTAAAATGGTAATTAGTTATTTAATAAGGGGCAAATTGGGAAAAAGCCCGACAAATTGAAGCTAACTTGAATCCAAACCCGTAAGAAAATAAAAATTTCAAAGTTGTTAATATGAAATTAAAAAAAAATTGGATTGATGCTTTCGGACGAACTGATTTATTGACCAAGTCAACAATTTTTAAGCCGAACCGGCCGGTTCGATCAAGATTTAAAAACACTGCCTACATTATGAGAGTTCAAAAAACGCGGAAAAGA